>CP049705.1:18888607-18982085 GCA_004148225.2 Heterodera glycines | reverse complement strand
ATCCGGACGGTGTAACATTATTTTTCTTTGTATTTTTTGGGTTAATTTTCATTACCTTTAATAAATTTAAATGTTTGGTTTTATTAATAATAAATTTTTTTAGTTTAATTAAATTATTTTTTGATGAATAATGATTTTCATTTAAATTATTTAATTTTTTATTTAATTTAATATTGTTTTATTAATTATTTTAAATTATTTTCTGATGTTGGCATTCGGGACCAAAGGGGGTGACCAGGATTTTTGGGTGAAAATTTTTTTCACCAAAAATCTTCCAAAAACATGTCATTAGGGCTATTTTATGACGCTGATCACGAATACGTGATCAGATTTTACTTTTGACATAGTCAACACCTCAGAATCCCTGTGTGATTGGGGATTCTGGGACATGTTCTGAGGGGGGGGGGGCAGGTTCGAATCCGGACGGTGTAACATTATTTTTCTTTGTATTTTTTGGGTTAATTTTCATTACCTTTAATAAATTTAAATGTTTGGTTTTATTAATAATAAATTTTTTTAGTTTAATTAAATTATTTTTTGATGAATAATGATTTTCATTTAAATTATTTAATTTTTTATTTAATTTAATATTGTTTTATTAATTATTTTAAATTATTTTCTGATGTTGGCATTCGGGACCAAAGGGGGTGGACAGGATTTTACCTCTTCTGATCACAGTTGTACCTCTTCTAATCACTATTTTACCTCTTCTACCATTTGCTAAGCGCCCGTACAAGGCCAACAAAAATTGAAAAACGGGCGCGAAGCGACCGACTAAGGCTGCGAAGCGGCCTAACAAGCTAAAAAACGGGCGCGAAGCGCAGTCTGAGGCCGCGAATTTAAAAAACGGGCGCGAAGCGCCCGTCCAAGGCCAACAAAAATTGAAAAACCGGCGCGAAGCGCCCGACTGAGGCCGCGAAGCGGCCTAACAAGCTAAAAAACGGGCGCGAAGCGCCCGTATGAGTTCAACGAATTTAAAAAAAGGGCGCGAAGCGGTCAAATTCCCCAAAAAAATTAAAAAACGGGCGCGAAGCGCCCGTATGAGTTCAACGAATTTAAAAAAAGGGCGCGAAGCGGTCAAATTCCCCAAAAAAATTAAAAAACGGGCGCGAAGCGCCCATCCTGAGGCCGCGAAGCGGCCGAATGTCCCCCAAAAAATTAAAAGACGGGCGCGAAGCGCCCGTCCTGAGGCCGAGAAGCGGCCGAATTCCACCCAAAAAATAAAAAACGGACGCGAAGCGCCCGTCCTGAGGCCGAGAAGCGGCCGAATTCCACCCAAAAAATAAAAAACGGACGCGAAGCGCCCGTCCTGAGGCCGCGAAGCGGCCGAATGTCCCCCCAAAAAATTAAAAAACGGGCGCGAAGCGCCCGTCCTGAGGCCGCGAAGCGGCCGAATGAGTCCACAATATTTAGAAGCGCAAAGCGCCCGTTTATTTCAAAATCGCGCATGCACTAGCAACGAAGTCCTTTGCGCGAAGCGCTCATGTCAGCGCCCGCCCATATATACCAAAAGTATACTGTCTACACCGAGCAATCACTGTGCAAAGCATACTGTCTACACCGAGCAACTACTGCGCCACACAGTGGAAGGGTCTTACAACTTTTTGAGGCGCATTCAGGAAAACTATAGGTTTTCCGCTCCGGTGGCCAACTGAGTCCCGGCGGCTAATTTCTCACTTTTGCTTGCGTTTGAAGGCCCATAACTTTTTTTCTAAAACTCTGATCAAAAAATGCCCGCTGCGAGGGCACCCCGCCAAAGTGTCCTCTACATGCTGGTATTTTTTATTTTTTTAATAGAGCCACCCCCTGGCCTGCAGAAAATGGCAACTGAAGCGTGCTCAAAAAGTACACTTCAGTACCAGACGAATACCGCGTCGGCGTTTGATCTGAGGGAAAGGTGGCCAGCAGACTTATTGTAGAGCTCGGTGAGCTCGATTTTTCCAGATTTTAAAATTTCGAAAATTTTCAAAATTTTCGAGCTAGGCCTAAAAAAACGGTTTTCGGGTTTTTGAATTTTAGGATTTTTTAACGAATTTTCCCAGAAAAACGAAGACCACTTCCAAAACATAGTTTTTCGAGCTCTATCGACTGGTATTTTTTTTTGGAAAAAATTTCGATTTTTTCCCGGAAATAGAAAAAATTTTTGACATTTAGTCCCGGCCCATAACTGGTCAGGGGTTGGTTTTAGCCAAAAAGTGCCTTAGACCAAAATTGTAGAGCTTTTAAGCTCTATCGAATGGTGTACTATAAGTCTGGAAAATTTCAAAATTTTCGAGCTAGGCCCCTAGAAATTTTCAGAATTTTTTTTTGGGTTGAAAATGGGGGTGTAAAATTTTTTTCTGGGGTATTTTGGGGTGCTGAGCACGAATATGATGTTTGTTTTTCGTTTCATGATTTTTGGAATTTTTTAAAAATTCTTTATTTTTTGGCAATTTTTTGGCCCTCGGGATTTTGACATAATATTTGAAAATTCATAACAAATCGAAGGGTTGATCAATTTTACAGGAATAAAGCCTTAAAAATAGAGAAAAATAAGGAGAATTTTATGGGATTTATTTGAGTTTTTTGTCAGAAAAAAGAAAAAAGTTATTCCAGAATTTCTGGAAATTTTCGATTTTTCAGAAAAAAATTCGTAGCTGCCTTCTGAAAAGCTATTCGGGAAAAGTAAAATACTACAAAAATCCGCAATTTTTTTCTCTATAATATAAATTTTATTTGGCATTTTTATCATTTTTTTAAGAATTTTTATAAAAATAAAAGTGATTTTGAGATTCGGGACCAAAGGGGTGGATAGGATTTTTTAGTTGAAAAATCTTTCTCACAAAAATCTTCCAAAAATATGTCTTTAGGGGTTATTTGGGCCGCTGATCACGAATACGTGATCAGATTTTACTTTTGACATAGTCAAGACCTCAGAATCCCTGTGTGATTGGGGATTCTGAGGCATCATTTTGAGGGGGGAGGGGGCAGGTTCGGATCCGGACGGTGTACATTAATTTTCTACCATTTATTTTCTGTTTTTCAATTTTTATTCATTTAAAATATTTTTAATTTTATTAATAATAAATAAACATTTTTCATTTGAATTAAATTATTTTTTGGTGAAAATTTTATTAAAAATAATTTTTAAATTTTGAATAAAAAATTAAAGAATATCATGTTTCAATTTACATTGAATTTGTAAAAAAATAAAATTTAAACTGATGTACCTCTTCTAATTACCCTTCTACCTCTTCTAATCACTGTTGTACCTCTTCTAATCACTATTTTACCTCTTCTGATCACTGTTGTACCTCTTCTAATCACTATTTTACCTCTTCTCCCATTTATTGTACCTCTTATAATCCCTGTAGGTCAACAAATTTTGAAAAACGGGCGCGAAGCGCCCGTCCTGAGGCCGCGAAGCGGCCGAATGTCCCCCAAAAATTTAAAAAAACGGGCGCGAAGCGCCCGTCCGAGCCCAACAAAATTTGAAAAACGGGGTGCGAAGCGCCCGTCTGTCCCAACAAAATTTGAAAAACGGGCGCGAAGCGCCCGTCTGTCCCAACAAAATTTGAAAAACGGGGTGCGAAGCGCCCGTCTGTCCCAACAAAATTTGAAAAACGGGCGCGAAGCGCCCGTCTGTCCCAACAAAATTTGAAAAACGGGCGTGAAGCGCCCGTCTGGCCCCAACTAAATTTAAAAAACGGGCGCGAAGCACCCGTCTGGCCCAAACAAATTTAAAAAACGGGCGCGAAGCGCCCGTCTGGCCCAAACAAATTTAAAAAACGGGCGCGAAGCGCCCGTCTGGCCCAAACAAATTTAAAAAACGGGCGCGAAGCGCCCGTCTGGCCCAAACAAATTTAAAAAACGGGCGCGAAGCACCCGTCTGGCCCAAACAAATTTAAAAAACGGTCGCGAAGCGCCCGCCCAAGCCCAACAAATTTAAAAAACGGGCGCGAAGCGCCCGTCTGGCCCCAACTAAATTTAAAAAACGGGCGTGAAGCGCCCGTCTGGCCCCAACAAAATTTGAAAAACGGGCGTGAAGCGCCCGTCTGGCCCCAACAAAATTTGAAAAACGGGCGTGAAGCGCCCGTCTGGCCCCAACAAAATTTAAAAAACGGGCGCGAAGCGCCCGTCTGGCCCAAACAAATTTAAAAAACGGGCGCGAAGCGCCCGTCAGGCCCAAACAAATTTAAAAAACGGGCGCGAAGCGCCCGTCTGGCCCAAACAAAATTTGAAAAACGGGCGTAAAGCGCCCGTCTGGCCCCAACTAAATTTAAAAAACGGGCGCGAAGCGCCCGTCTGGCCCAAACAAATTTAAAAAACGGGCGCGAAGCGCCCGTCTGGCCCAAACAAATTTAAAAAACGGGCGCGAAGCGCCCGTCTGGCCCAAACAAATTTAAAAAACGGTCGCGAAGCGCCCGCCCAAGCCCAACAAATTTAAAAAACGGGCGCGAAGCGCCCGTCTGGCCCCAACTAAATTTAAAAAACGGGCGCGAAGCGCCCGTCCGAGCCCAACAAAATTTGAAAAACGGGCGCGAAGCGCCCGTCTGTCCCAACAAAATTTGAAAAACGGGCGCGAAGCGCCCGTCTGTCCCAACAAAATTTGAAAAACGGGCGTGAAGCGCCCGTCTGGCCCCAACTAAATTTAAAAAACGGGCGCGAAGCACCCGTCTGGCCCAAACAAATTTAAAAAACGGGCGCGAAGCGCCCGTCTGGCCCAAACAAATTTAAAAAACGGGCGCGAAGCGCCCGTCTGGCCCAAACAAATTTAAAAAACGGGCGCGAAGCGCCCGTCTGGCCCAAACAAATTTAAAAAACGGGCGCGAAGCACCCGTCTGGCCCAAACAAATTTAAAAAACGGTCGCGAAGCGCCCGCCCAAGCCCAACAAATTTAAAAAACGGGCGCGAAGCGCCCGTCTGGCCCCAACTAAATTTAAAAAACGGGCGCGAAGCGCCCGTCCGAGCCCAACAAAATTTGAAAAACGGGCGCGAAGCGCCCGTCTGTCCCAACAAAATTTGAAAAACGGGCGTGAAGCGCCCGTCTGGCCCCAACAAAATTTGAAAAACGGGCGTGAAGCGCCCGTCTGGCCCCAACTAAATTTAAAAAACGGGCGCGAAGCGCCCGTCCGAGCCCAACAAAATTAAAAAACGGGCGCGAAGCGCCCGTTTGGCCCCAACAAAATTTAAATGGGTGTGAAGCGCCCGTCCAAGCCCAACAAAATTTAAAAACGGGCGCGAAACGCCCGTTTGGCCCCACAAAGTCTAAAAACGGGCGCGAAGCGCCCGTTCTGAGGCCGCGAAGCGGCAGAATGTTCCCCACAAAATTAAAAAACGGGCGCGAAGCGCCCGTCCTAAGGCCACGAAGATGCCGAAAATTCCCAACAAATTAAAAAACGGGCGCGAAGGTTCAAAACCGCGCATGCACTAGCAACGAAGTCCTTTGCGCGAAGCGCTTATGTCAATACCGATTATATTGGGGTTCCAGAAGTATTTTTTCTACTTTAAAGCCAACTGTGCACCCTAGTTTAGATATAACTAAAGAAACAGATGAACTCATTGCTAAAACAAAAATCTCGGGAACCGCTGGCGGGAGGGACTCGGGATTTCGACCTTGGGGGCAACTTTTGACGGCGCATCCAGGAAAACTATAGGCATTCCGGTCCGAGGGCCAACTGAGCGCCAGCGGCGCTGAAACGGCTTTTTTAAATTTTTTTTGCTGTTTTTGGGATTCAAAAATTTTTTAAAGTCCTAAATGAAAAAATCGGCCTCGATAGGAAATCAAGTTGGGAGGTTTGGCACAACTTTTTGCTCTTCACCGACCTCGTAGGGCCTACCAGTTTTTCCGAAAAACTGCGCAAAAATTGCATACTTTTTTGGCCATTTCAGCGCCGGCCGAATAACTCGCCGGGGTTTGACCGGAGGAGGTCGGTGTAAGCGGCTTTTTTGTACAGCTCGACGAGCTCTATCCAACCATGTTTTTGGATTTCTGAAATTTTCAGAAATTTTTTCGAGCTAGGCGCCCCCTCAAAAATTTTCCGTTTTGAATTTTATGATTTTTTTACAGATTTTTCCGCGGGAAAACGGAGACCACTTTCAAGCAAACCGTTTTTTTCATGCTCTATCGATTGGTGTCATTTTCAGAAAAATTTTTAAAATTTTTTTTTGGAAATAGAAAATTTTTGGTTGCTAGGCCTCAATTTCAGTTCTCGCAATAACTCGTCAGGAGTTGATTTTATCAAAAAATCGTCTAAGAGCTTTTTTGTAGGAATTTTAAGCCCAATCTAATGTGCTTTATCTCATGTTTTTATCTTGAATTTAAAAAAGTTATAAAATTAATTGTGATTTTGAAACTCAAAACCAAAGGGGGGACCCCATGGTTTTGCATTTCATGAAAAATTTTTTTGCTCCTAAATTAGCCAAAATGCATTTTTATGGCCTAATTTATGGAGCTGAAGACGAATATATACTTTATTTTTGGTTTCAGACTTTTTGGAAGGTGGTTACAAATTTTTGAAAAATCGTCTAAATTTGAGCCCCGGAAAATCCAGTCAAATTTCGAAAATTCATAACTCTCTTCGTTTTTGATCAAATTTAGTGGAATGTAGTTTGAAAAATAGCAAAAAATTAGGAGAATTTTATGAGATTCATTTGGAATTTCTATTCCTATCTCCAAAATAAAAAAGTTATTCCAGAATTTCTGGATAAATTCGATTTTTCAGAAAAAATTAAGAACTCGGTTATGAAAAAGTATTTTTATAAAAATAATATACTCAAAAAATCCGCAATTTTTGCTCTTTTTATAAATTTTATTTAGCTTTTTATCACTTTTTTGAAAAAAGTTATAGAAATAAAAGTGATTTTGGAATTTGGGACCACAGGGGTGTGACTATGATTTTTGAGTGGAAATTTTTTTTCACCAAAAATCTTCCAAAAATATGATTTTAGGGGTTATTTGGGCCGCTGATCACGAATATGTAATCAGATTTTACTTTAGACATGGTTAAGACCTCAGAATCCCAGTGTTATTGGGGATTCTTAGGGGTGGGAGCGCCCGTCCTGAGGCCGCGAAGCGGCCGAATGTCCCCCAAAAAATTTAAAAACGGGCGCGAAGCGCCCGTCCTGAGGCCGCGAAGAGCGCCGAATGTTTCCCACACAATTAAAAAAACGGGCGCGAAGCGCCCGTCCTGAGGCCGCTAAGCGCCGAATGTTCCCCAAAAATTAAAAACGGGCGCGAAGCGCCCGTCCTGAGGCCGCGAAGCGGCCGACCCACACAATTAAAAAACGGGCGCGAACCGCCCGTCCTGAGGCCGCGAAGCGGCCGAATGTTCTCAACAAAATTAAAAACGGGCGCGAAGCGTCCGTCCTGAGGCCGCGAAGCGGCCGAATGTTTCCCACACAATTAAAAAACGGGCGCGAAGCGCCCGTCCTGAGGCCGCGAAGCGGCCGAATGTTCCCCACAAAATTAAAAAACGGGCGCGAAGCGCCCGTCCTGAGGCCGCGAAGCGGCCGAATGTCCCACAAAAAATTAAAAACGGGCGCGAAGCGCCCGTCCTGAGGCCTTGAAGCGGTCGAATGTCCCTTAAAAAATTAAAAAACGGGCGCGAAGCCACGTCCTGAGGCCGCGAAGCGGCCGAATGTCCCCCAAAAAATTTAAAAACGGGCGCGAAGCGCCCGTCCTGAGGCCGCGAAGCGGCCGAATGTCCCACACAAAATTAAAAAACGGGCGCGAAGCGCCCGTCCTGAGGCCGCTAAGCGGCCGAATGTTCCCCAAAAAATTAAAAACGGGCGCGAAGCGCCCGTCCTGAGGCCGCGAAGCGGCCGAATGTTTCCCACACAATTAAAAAACGGGCGCGAACCGCCCGTCCTGAGGCCGCGAAGCGGCCGAATGTTCTCAACAAAATTAAAAACGGGCGCGAAGCGTCCGTCCTGAGGCCGCGAAGCGGCCGAATGTTTCCCACACAATTAAAAAACGGGCGCGAAGCGCCCGTCCTGAGGCCGCGAAGCGGCCGAATGTTCCCCACAAAATTAAAAAACGGGCGCGAAGCGCCCGTCCTGAGGCTGCGATGAATTGCTAAATTACATCACTTTCTAGCGACGCGGCGAAGCCGCGTCCCATAGCGCGATAGCGCTTTAAAAAGCACACTAATGCAATTAATGTTTTGTATGTTTTAAAATAACAAATGAGAGCAATATATTACCAAGCCACGCATGCACACCATAGCCAACTGGGCACCCTAGTTATATATATGTTATATAGGTTTTGAGTTTCGTTGCTAAAACCATTTTCTCCCGGCCGAAGGCCGGGAGCGCCCTGAAAGTGGTGGAAGGGTCTTACAACTTTTTGAGGAGAATCCGGGAAAACTATAGAGAAAAATTCAGCGCGGACGACTGAGTCCCGGGGACCGATTTCTCACTTTTTCTTGCAGTTTAGGGCCCGTAACTTTTTTTCTAAAACTCGGATCAAAAAATTCCCGCTGTGAGGGCACTCCGCAGAAGTGTCCTCTATAATCCAGTATTTTTTATTTTTTGATCAGACCAAATCCCGGACCTGTACAGACACGGAGACTCAGTTAATTTTTTTTTCCCACTTCAGTACCAGGCGAATAACTCATTAGGGTTTGACCTGAGCGCAGGGTGGCCAGCAGACTTATTGTAGAGTTCAATAAGCTCGATTTTTTCAGATTTTAAAATTTCGAAAATTTTCAAAATTTTTCGAGCTAGGCCTAAAAAACGGTTTTCGGGTTTTTGAATTTTATGATTTTTTAACGATTTTTCCCAGAGAAACGGAGAGCACTTTCAAGCAACCGTTTTTGATGCTCTATCGATTGGTAATTTTTTTGGAAAAATTTCGATTTTTTCCCGGAAATAGAAAAAATTTTTGGCCTGAGCGGGACATTTCAGTCCCGGGCCTATAACTCGTCGGGGGTTGGTTCTAGCCAAAAATTGCCTTAGGGCAAAATTGTAGAACTTTTTAAGCTCTATCTAATGGTATACTATATGAAGGGAAATTTTCAAAAATTTTCGAGCTAGGCCCCCTAGAAATTTTCAAAAATTTTTTTTGGGTTGAAAAAGAGGGTGAAAAATATTTTTCTGGGGTAAATTAGGGTCCTGAGCACAAATATGATGTTTATTTTAAGTTTCAGATTTTTTGGAATATTTTAAAAATTCTTTATTTTTTGGCAATTTTTTGGTCCTTGGAAATTTGGGTTAAAATTTGAAAATTCATAACTCAATGGAGGACCGGTCAATTTAAGTGAATTAAAGCTTTAAAAATAGCAAAAAATCGGGAGAATTTTATGGGATTTATTTGGGATTTCTAACTTCTAAAGAAAAAAAGTTATTCCAGAAATTCTGGAAAAATCAGAATTTTCAGAAAAAAATTCCTAACTACCTTCTGAAAAGTCATTTTGTAAAAATAATATACAACAAAAATCCGCAATTTTTTGCTCTACCAAATAAATTTTATTTCATATTTTTATCACTTTTTTAAGAATTGTTATAAAAATAAAAGTGATTTTGAGATTCGGGACCAAAGGGGGGAGCACATGATTTTTGAGTGAAAAAATTTTTTCGACAAAAATCTTCCAAAAACATGTCTTTAGGGGTTATTTGGGCCGCTGATCACGAATACGTGATCAGATTTTACTTTTGACATCGTTAAGCCCTCAGAATCCCTGTGTGATTAGGGATTCTGAGTCATCTTCTGAGGGGGGGGGCGGCAGGTTCGAATCCGGCCGGTGTAAATTATTTTATATGCCTTTTTACGTCATTTTCAATGTTTTTAACTAATCTTAAGATTTGTTGTAGATTATTTTAAAAAAAATTTTTTACATTAAAGAATTTAATTATTTATTTTTTGAATTTGTAAATTTCATCTTAAATTTATTAAATATTCAATTATTAATTTTCAACGTTATTTTCAATTAATAAATGGAGGATTTATTTTTAATTTAATAAATTTATAATTCATACAATTTTAATCACTGTTGAACCTCTTCTGATCACTATTGTACCTCTTTTAATTCACTTTTGTACGTCTTTTAATCACTTTTGTACATCTTTTAATCACTATTGTACCTCTTCTAATCACTGTTGTACCTCTTCTCATCATTGTACCCTTTTTAATCACAGTTTGTACCTCTTTTAATCACTGTTGTACCTTTTTTAGTCACTGTTGTACCTCGTCTAATCACAGTTGTATCTCTTCTAATCACAGTTGTACCTCTCCTAATCACTGTGGCCCTTTTTCATCGCTGTTGTACCTCTTCTAATCACTCTTCTAATCACTGTTGCACCTCTTCTAATCACTTTTGTACCTCTTCTAATCATTGTTTATACCTCTTTTATCACTTTTGTACCTCTTTAAATCACATTTCCTCTTCATCAAATTTGTACCTCTTCTAATCTCTGTTGTACCTCTTCTAATCTCTGTTGTACCTCTTCTAATAACTGTTACACCTCTTCTATCACTTTTGTACCTCTTCTAATCATTGTTTATACCTCTTCTAATCACTTTTGTACCTCTTCTAATCACTTTTCTACCTCTTCTAATCACTGGAAGCGGCCTAAAAATCGCTGATAATTTTTTAAAATTCCCAATTTTTTCACAACCCAATTTTATCTAGGTAGCGAAGCTCAAGAAGCGCGAAGCGCTTTATCCCAGCTAAATAGCCGACGGTTCACGCACCCGCTATATATACGTTATATTGACAAGGAGTTTCGTTTCAAAAACTAATTTGAGCTTAACGGCTAATGGGACGGTCTGAAAGTAGTGGAAGGGTCTTAGAACTTTTTGAGTTTTGGCACTTTTTCGTCACTATTTTAGTTAACTATTTCGGGATTTTTCGTCACTAAAAGTCCCGGCCCTAAAAATTAATTTCATATTAATTTAAATATCCAATTCTTGTACATTTCAAAATTCTCTTTGTAATTAATAAAAGGAATAATTAATTTTATTTTTTAAAGTTTATAATAAATTGCATTCAATTTTTGTACCTCTTCTAATCAGTTTTGTACCTCTTTTATCACTGTTGTACCTCTTCTAATCACTGTTGAACCTCTTTTATCACTGTTGCACCTCTTCTATCACTGTTGTACCTCTTCTAATCACTGTTGAACCTCTTCTAATCACTGTTGCACCTCATCTAATCACTTTTGTACCTCTTTTAATCACCATTGTACCTCTTCTAATCACTGTTGTGACTCTTCTAATCACCATCTGTTGTACCTCTTCTAATCACTGTTGAACCTCTTCTAATCACTTTTGTACCTCTTCTAATGACTTTTGTACCTCTTCTAATCAGATTTGTACCTCTTTTATCACTGTTGCACCTCTTCTCATCATTGTACCCTTTTTAATCACAGTTTGTACCTCTTTTAATCACTGTTGTACCTTTTTTAGTCACTGTTGTACCTCGTCTAATCACAGTTGTATCTCTTCTAATCACAGTTGTACCTCTCCTAATCACTGTGGCCCTTTTTCATCGCTGTTGTACCTCTTCTAATCACTCTTCTAATCACTGTTGCACCTCTTCTAATCACTTTTGTACCTCTTCTAATCATTGTTTATACCTCTTTTATCACTTTTGTACCTCTTTAAATCACATTTCCTCTTCATCAAATTTGTACCTCTTCTAATCTCTGTTGTACCTCTTCTAATCTCTGTTGTACCTCTTCTAATAACTGTTACACCTCTTCTATCACTTTTGTACCTCTTCTAATCATTGTTTATACCTCTTCTAATCACTTTTGTACCTCTTCTAATCACTTTTCTACCTCTTCTAATCACTGGAAGCGGCCTAAAAATCGCTGATAATTTTTTAAAATTCCCAATTTTTTCACAACCCAATTTTATCTAGGTAGCGAAGCTCAAGAAGCGCGAAGCGCTTTATCCCAGCTAAATAGCCGACGGTTCACGCACCCGCTATATATACGTTATATTGACAAGGAGTTTCGTTTCAAAAACTAATTTGAGCTTAACGGCTAATGGGACGGTCTGAAAGTAGTGGAAGGGTCTTACAACTTTTTGAGTTTTGGCACTTTTTCGTCACTATTTTAGTTAACTATTTCGGGATTTTTCGTCACTAAAAGTCCCGGCCCTAAAAATTAATTTCATATTAATTTAAATATCCAATTCTTGTACATTTCAAAATTCTCTTTGTAATTAATAAAAGGAATAATTAATTTTATTTTTTAAAGTTTATAATAAATTGCATTCAATTTTTGTACCTCTTCTAATCAGTTTTGTACCTCTTTTATCACTGTTGTACCTCTTCTAATCACTGTTGAACCTCTTTTATCACTGTTGCACCTCTTCTATCACTGTTGTACCTCTTCTAATCACTGTTGAACCTCTTCTAATCACTGTTGCACCTCATCTAATCACTTTTGTACCTCTTTTAATCACCATTGTACCTCTTCTAATCACTGTTGTGACTCTTCTAATCACCATCTGTTGTACCTCTTCTAATCACTGTTGAACCTCTTCTAATCACTTTTGTACCTCTTCTAATGACTTTTGTACCTCTTCTAATCAGATTTGTACCTCTTCTAATCACTGTTGCACCTCTTCTAATCACTGTTGCACCTCTTCTAATCACTGTTGCACCTCTTCTAATCACTGTTGTACCTCTTCCAACACATCTTCCAACAATTTTTGTACCTCGTATGAGCTCAACAACATTTAAATACGGGCGCGAAGCGCCCGTCCAAGTTCAACAAAATTTAGAAACGGGCGCGAAGCGCCCGACTGAGGCCGCGAAACGGCCTAATAAGCTAAAAAACGGGCGCGAAGCGCCCGTCTTGAGCCTCGATGTGGACTAAAAACCCATAATAATTTTTTAAAAATTCAAAAAAAAATCTCCAACCAATTCGATCAATTTGAATCGCTTCACAGCCTAGGTAGCGAAGCTCAAGAAGCGCGAAGCGCTTTATCCCAAGCCCAGAGCCGACGGTTCACGCACCCGCTAGTTCCTACATTTATAAAGAAAGATTAAATAAATGAAATAAACTTTATCTTTTTTTCGAATTTTATTTTCCATATAAAAATACTTATATAGATTGTGGTAAAAAAGACTCAATTTTTTTAGAAATAAAAGGCTGATGTATATAAAAAATTTAATTGGATTATTCTTACAAAATTTCTTAAAATCTGTGGTCATCTTTTTACGATTAGGCGCTAAATACATGAGTATAGGATAATTAAAGTAAAATACAATTGAGAAGCAATAATATTTTAAAATAAACGGAAATAATAAAAATTAACTGTTACAGAAATAACAGAAATTTCAATAAGAAAACAGCAATTATCAACTGTTTAAAATCAATTTTTTAGAAATAATTAAAAGGTTTGGGAAAACGACAATTCAACAATTTGATTATTTAATTGCAAAAATTTTAAAAATAAATTGTTACAATTTAATAAATATTCTAAAAGCATTATTAAAAATCTAAATAAAATCAACGAAATAATACATATTTTTTAAAACAAAACCTTGCATTAAAGTTTGAAATGAAATAATGCGTATTATTTTGACCAAATCATTTTCCCTCAATTTTATTTATTTAAAGTATCTTATTTTTTATCTTAAAGAATGAAGGAATGCAAAATAATAAAAATTCTATTATTTTTAAGTGAACTTTTAAACCTACGAAGCGCCAAATTTTGGAAACGATAACAGGACCATAACGCAAAAAAATAGAAAAAATGAAAACCAAAATAAGCTATTCTAATAATATAAATACTAATTTTATGTATTTAATTTTGTTTCATTAGCTAGTTTAATATTTTCTATCAAAAAAGAGTAAATATGCTTAGTTTCATAGTTAAATTTTATTTTTTACATTATAATTTTAGTTACAAAAAGCATAAAATAATAGTTGATAAAAAAAAGTATTTAAACGATTAAAAAATTCGCAATACAATTTTATCTGTATAAGCTATAAACATAAGAAAAGAAAATCGAACAAATCAAAGACAATTTATTAACAGACAAAAAAATTAAATTAAATTATTTATACGTAAACTGATGAAAAGGAAAAACAGTTACAATCCAATGGACTTAATCTTTGGCCTGCTTTAAGATGTTTTCATCAATGCAGCCGAAGCTATTGATGTGGAACGGAAAACATGTAGAACCAAGAAGAAAAAAAAATTCTGAATTTATTTGTTTAATAAAACGAATAATTTCTTATCATTTTTATTTTAAAACAAAGATCTTTGAAAACCTTTAAAATATTTCATTTAAATAATTTTCTTCGATTTAAAATTATATAGAGCAATGAAATTAATTTAATATTCGCAATAGTAACTTAACAAAATTTATTATTAAAATCAAATTAGAATGACATTTATTATAAAAATAAATATTTTAACAATAATAACAGATAGTTTACTTATAAATGTTTTATTGATGAAAAATTAATATATATGCTTTTTTCAATTATAAATTATTGAAAAGAATATATAAATTTTTTATGACTCCCTTAAGCATTGATAACTTTAACCAATTTTTATTCACTTTGTACAATTTATATAAATATGTTCTAATATTTTTTAAACTTTAAATTCTCAATTAATTATTATGTTTCATATTTTCTATGTATCTCAGTTAGGTAAAACGGTGAAGTTAATAATAATTTTTGTTAATTTAAATTTAACGGTTAAATGCAGTGGTCAAGTCTTCGTTTTCAATACAATTATTATTCGCAGTAAATCTTTTTAAAGTGGTTATTAAATTTTAATTATTCCATAAATTTACAATGATAAAAATAAATGATTTAATTAGAAATGGATAGAAAAACAGCTCAAGTAAATATATCTCCTTTAAAAATCACAAATGTGCAAAAATTTGGAAGAGAAAAACTCTGTAAAAATATATAATATTGTAAAAGTATATATAAAAAATTTAAATGTCCTTATTTATTTTTCTCTATGGCGATTTTATTGAAAAATTGAATTTAGGGTAAAACCTATAAAAACTGGGATAATCACAATATTAGGCCAATCTTTTTTTTAAAATTGCAAATTTTACTTCCAAAGCTCCTCAAATGATTTTTTTTCTAGAAAAAAACAGAAGGGTAAAAAGGTATGGAATAGAAAGATGTATTTTTATAATGCGATAAAATAAAATCGATCGTGAAAATTAAGAAATTTTGTAAAATAATTATTTTTTAGTAAAAAAACAAAAAAAAATTATTTCATAATTCTATAATTAATCAAAAAATAAAACTAATTAAAAATTAGTTAATTAAAAAGAAAATCAATAATCATTTAATTTTTTAAAATTTCATTAAGTAAATAAATGCGGGGGTCGTGGACGATTTAGTTTATAATTGTGATCAACAAAATGTATTAAATGGTATGATAATAAAGACAATAATTGCAAAAAGAATTTTATTAGATAGAATTAAAATTTTATAATCAATTATTGTATAAAACCATAGATTTTAAAACCGGTATGATGAAATTTAAAGCCTGAGACATTAAAAGTGGAAAAAATATGATCAATAAAAATTAAGACTTTGCGCGTTCAGAAAAATTGAATAATTAAATTGCATAATTGGTGCAAATTTTTTTATTGAGAGAAAAATTAAAAATATTTGAAAGAGAACAATTTATAATTTACATAATATGTAACCTAATTCCCCTAAAACTTTACCAAACATTTATATAAAATTTTCTATAATAACAGAACCGAACTTTAAAAGAATAATTAATATGTAAATAAAAATTTGTCCCAATCAAAGTTTTTAACTATATTCGCAAAAGATGATAATAGCAATGATGAAATCAATTATTTAAATAAAACCAATTTATTATTCAATATATATTTAAAAATTTCTTTTTTCAATACATTAATAATAATGATAATTTATATTTAATATTATGATTAAAATAAATAATAATTCGTTAAAAATTTTTATATTTAAAAATTATATATCTAACAAAGTATAAAAATAAAAATTCAAACTATTAAATAAATTATTAATGAAAAAAAAAACAAATTTTATACCGGAATTAATGGGATAACGAATATTTTGGGTATTAAATTGTACAAATTTTATTATAAATTATTTAATTTTATACGTAAATATGACTTTTGTTAAATTAAAGAACAGCCTGACGAAATTCAAGACAAAAAGGAAAACAAAAAAGAAATTTTACATAATTTTTAATTTCAATTAATTATTTTATTGTAAAAAATAAAATATTCAAAATCTATAAAAACATACTTTTATATACTGTTTAAATTTTTCAATAAAAAAAAAATTTCAATTCAATTTTTTTAAGTTTTTAGATAAAGAAACTTATAAATAAAAATGCGCATATGACTCAAAAAGCTAAATATAATGAAATAAATCAATTAAAACCCTTTTATTTAAGTTTAATTAAAAAAAAGACTAATACATAAACATGAAACATACGACAAGAGAAAAAGTTTTCAATAATACAATGATAATTAATTATTGAAAAATTTATTGCATTAAAAAGATAAAATTCAAATTTTTAATAAAAAATTTTTATTATAAAATACTTTTATAACTGGTTACTAGGTGTCAAAAACTTACTTACAATTAATAATATTTAGCTTTATAATAAATACATTTAATTATACATTCCTTTCTTTACATATGTTCGATTTTTCTTTGAATTCATTTAATTTTAGTCTTGTAAAAAACGTAAAAAGATTACTGTTTTGCCCATCCGCGACCGACCATTTGCTGATATGAATTTTTTATGTACAATTGAAGCAAATTTTACTTCTCATTTCTTGTCACATATAACTTTTTTGATTTAGATTATGTTTGAATTTATATGATATTAATGCCCTAAGCTTTTGCTTTCTTCCAGTCTTTTATTAAATAAAAATTATAAGTTTAAATTATTTTCAGTAAATTATATTATTTTTTTATTAATTAGATTTACAGAATGTTAAAAACATTACATTTTGTGATATTTAACTTTGAAAAGTAATTTAACAATTTTTTTATTGAATTATGTTCAATTATTTTATTAAGCAATGCAAAATAACCAAGCATGGGCAGTTACACCAATTATTATATAAGACTTTTTTATAAAAGCATTTTTCAGTCTTTTCATACATTCTCTTTATAATAGTGTTAAGCATAAAAAATTATTATTGTGATTCAATATTTAAATTATTATGCTCAAATCTTTATGTTCTAAAATGATTTATATAAATAATAATTTAGTTTTCTTATTAAGGTTGTAGTGTCCTTTAGAGAATTAAAACCGTTTCATTTATTTTAACAAGTGTTATGGCAAGAATTAATTGGTTTTTTCGTTCCTCTTTTCTTGACTGATTCTTATGTTTTTGATTTAATTAACTGTATTAATTTTTTCTACCTTCAAAAATTGGGTATAAATTTGGTATCATTTGATAGAGCAAGGTCGACTTCTATTGTGGTTTTTTAATTAAAATTAACTGATTTTTGCTTATTTTCACTAAAGAAAAATATCATATTCATTTTTTAGTCTAAAAATGATTTTTTAAATTATTTAGTTATATTATACATTAATTAAAATTTAATTTCATTTTTCAGTTATTTAACAATTTCGTATCTTTTTTTATCTTTTATTTTATGAAAATCAAATTTTGTTGGACTCAGACGGGAGCTTCGCGCCCGTTTTTAAAATTTTGTTGGGCTTGGACGGGCGCTTCGCGCCCGTTTTTAAAATTATTGGGCGGGCGCTTCGCGCACGTTTTTCAAATTTTGTTGGGCTTTGACAGGCGCTTCGCGCCAGTTTTTCAAATTTTATTGGGCTCGGACGGCACTTCGCGCCCGTTTTTTAATTTGGCGATTTTTAGACCGCTTCGCGCCCCTTTTTAAATTTTGTTGGGCTTGGACGGGCGCAATTTTGTTGGACTCAGACGGGCGCTTCGTGCCCGTTTTTTAAATTTAGTTGGGGCCAGACGGGCGCTTCGCGCCCGTTTTTTAAATTTGTTTGAGCCAGACGGGCGCTTCGCGCCCGTTTTTCAAATTTTATTGCGCTCGGACGGGAAATTCAAAAGTTATTAGAAGTAGTACAAGAGGGATTATTAGAGGTATAAAATTGATCAGCAGAAGATGTAACAGTGAAAGTGAATTGTTTTTAATGCTTTTTTGTTATTTTCGGGGATTTTTTTGTTTAAATTCAAATTAAATAAATAATTAATTCTTTAATTTAAAAATTAATTAATTAATTAATTTTAAAATAAAACTTTTATTCATAAAAAATAATTACAAAAGTTTTTCATTTAATTAAAAAACATTGAAATCTCTTATGTTAAAATCATTGTCATTTTTATGTTTTTTTTTAAAAAATAAAAAGGAGCAGTACGTTTTAATATAGTCATAGCATCAAGGCTAAATGCCTTGTCATATGAATGCTTTAGCATAAATCAAAAATAAAAAAAGCTACAATATAAATAAATAGTTGACACTTTATTAAATGCCCTAAATATATATGCCGAATTTTCCTGCTACAACATTTTTTCTCATCAACTGGCGAGATTGTGAAGATTATTCACGGGATCATATTTCGTTTAAATAGTTTAACTATTAAACTTTATTAATAAAGCAAAAAATTTTTATATTACTCAATTAAAATAAAATTTTTGAACTTAATACTGCATAAAACTAAAACTAAATGAAAACATCACATTTCTGCAAAATATTTATGCTGAATTAAGAAGAAAAGATCTAGATTTGTATTTCTAAAATTATATATCAACAATATTTTAGCTGCATATATTTTTGAGTATAATGCAAATTAAATAAACAAATTTTTCTGAAAATGCAATTTTTAAGCTTAAAATTAAAAAAACAAAAGCTTTGTAATTTAAAAAAAAAGAAGTAAAATAATTTGCTAGCAATCTAAAAATTGTACAAATTGAAAAATTTTAACCATCTTAAAACAAAAATAATAAACTTAATTGACCCATAAAATCAAAATTTCTCTACCCATAAAAATATCACTAATTAAATCTTCGGTCCGATAAGCGATTGGTTTTTGATTTAATTATTTTATAAATTTAAAAATTTCTTCCATACAATTTGGAAGGTATCCCTTTGCGAATTTTCCTATTTCTTTTGTAATTTGGACCAAATCTCCGATTTCAAATTTATTATTTTTCGAATTTCGAAATTAATAATTGCTAGAATTGTTTATAGAACATAGCCAGGAATTTTAAATATACCAGGCCTGAGCTTAGATAATTAATTGATCAGGCACGGTAGTTCGGTAAAAAACCTTTTCAACTCGGCCACCCGGACCAATATTTTTCAATGATTGTTGAAAACTTAGATGATACAAATTTAATAATAGTTTTATATTCGCTCCCGGCCCTCGGGAATGGATTTTTAATTTTTTAAACGGTATAAAATAAAATTTTAATTAATTTTTTTTCTAAAATTGTGTATGCCCTCAAATGTCGGGTCTTCAAAAGTCGGGAATATCCGCAAATGTCGGGTCTTCAAAAGTCGGGAATATCCGCAAATGTCGGGTCCTCAAATGTCGGGTAGCCATATTTAACCCACGAATCCGAAAGAATAACAAATTTACCAAAGTTACGGGTCCTCAAAACCAGATCAGTCATAAAATAACAAAAATTTGTCAAATTTGAAAACTTAAGTTTTGGTTATTGCACACTCGACTACGGCGGCCAGTAAGTGGGGCGAGACTACGGGCTACGGTAGAAGTCCGCGCGTGATCCGCAGGCGGTTGACTGATTGGCGGGGTCCCTTCGGGCGCCCGCAGTCAACCGCCTGTGGCGCTCGTCAGACTGCTTCCTCCGCCCTCCGTCTCGCCCCACTACTTGCTCCGTCTTCGCATGCTCCCTTTTGCGAAGTTCGAAAGCTGCAAGTGGTCTTAAGCGTTTTTTTGGCTCACTTAAATTGGTTTTTTTATCAGTCATTTTTAGAGGTTTTGATGACCCATAACTTTTTTCAATTTCATTTTTATCCAAAAATTCTTTCGGATTCATGCGTTACTTACCGAGAGGAATGGATTGGTATGTATTTTGTCGCAATTCCATGCGCTTAAGGCTTTGGACGGTTCAGTCCCAAAGCCATTTGGCCATTTCAGTCCCGGGTTTGTAACTCTTAAGGGATTAGTTTCCGCAAAAAAAATTCTTTCATCATACATTACAGACCGATAGCTATCGCTTGGTGTATACTTCGACCATTTTCGGCTCTGTGACATATGATAAATATTTACCAAAAATTAAATTAATACTTTACATAATCTTCCTCACTTTGCCATTTATTTAAGGGATCACTTTCGTGGCGTAATTCAATGTCAAATTGTGTAATACCGCAACATTTATTGGAAATTTGACCAATTATAATAAAAAAAACATCAGTTTTTAAAAGAAAAACAATATTAAAAATAAAAAATTAAATGTTCCGTTTTATTTTATAAAGTAAGAAGTCAGATAATATTTAATTCAATTAATAATGCTTCTGATCTCTTTAAATTCTTTGAAATTAAAAGCCAAAAATAATATGGCATCTAGTTTTAATGAATTCTTTATTGGTATTATTGAATAAAGCATGCGTTAAACATAAAGTTACCATAACAAAAAATAATTTTACCATAGTTAAGTATTGTTGGAAACATAACATAATTTGTCTTTAAAATTTAACTTAAAAAATAACCTATAATTTAAATTTTGTAAAATCTTGACTTAATTAAACTCTTAGGGGAAAAATAGAAAAAATAAAAGGAACTGCAAGAAAAGATTAATTTTTATTTGAATTAACTTATATTGTTATAATACCATCAATATTTTTAACAAAATTTTTTAATTTCAGACGCTAAAATAAAAAAAGACCAAGAATAAAACTAAATAGGAATTTATATGCAAAACAAAAATAATTTTAAAAAATTAAAATAAAAAATTTCATGCCAGCCTCTAGAACAATCGCACTATAACAAATCAAATAAATTAAATTAAAATACACTTTAAAATCACTCCAAACGAATGGACAAATGAGCAATAAAAAATTGGTTCAATAATGAATATAAAATATTAAAAAACACTTAAAAATAAACATATTCATAAATTCTTAATGTGTGCCTGTTAAAGAATACAGGCTTTATGTAAAGTTTGAAATTACTCCAAATATTTTACCAAAAACCTTTATATATAAATTTATACGAAAATTTGCAATTAAAAGGTTCAAAAGATTTGCTAAATACATCGACAATAAGTCATGAGGTTTTATGGAATCTTTATTTAAATTAAGTAATGGATAATAGCATTTAAAATACGAGGTAAAAATTTTTTTTAATTTTAAAAAATCAATTTAATTAATTAAATCACATGTAATTTTCCCTCATTATCATTCACGGTCCTTTCCAAAATTTATGTTTTAGTTAAATATTATACAAATTATTTCGGAATATAGCTAGTTCAAATAATTTAAGTTAAAACAATAAAACTGAAAAGTTTATCTTAGAATTTTTAAAAATATGTTCATTTAAAAAAATTTAATTCTTATATTAGCACTGCATCTTTAATTCTAGTGATTTAAAAAAAATATTTAGCTAAAATTTAATCATGAATCTGGAAATATAATATCCGAATATCTTTTTATGAAATTCAAATCCTGCACGATGTTTATTGTCTATTAAAAATAAAACGATTGATTAGTTATCTCAAATTAGTTCTGATTTTTATGAAAAAATTAATTTTACTCAAATATACTATTGGAAAAGCTGTATAGGAATTTTATTCCGGTAGCAATTCGACTCTAGTTGTATTTAAAATTTTCGCTTAGATTATTTAATGTAAAAACAAAATAAGAATTTATTAATTTTTGTTTCATACACCTTAAGGTTCTCTTAGTTTCTCGGATCATAGTATCACATTGTTATTGAGTTGTGAGGTTAAGATTTTAAAAGAATATTTATTTTGCTCTGCAATTACTTGAAATAAACATATTTTTATTTAGTGATTTTGATTTATTTTTTATGTTTTGTTTTTGTAAATAAACATTTATCATTTAAACTTATCGAAATTTTAATAGTTTTTAAATTATTTTTGTTAATTCAGCAATTAATTAATTTGTTAAATATATTAAATGGTGAAAGTAACTTCTTTTTTAACATAAAATTGAATAGTGTTTTGTAAATATTTTTGTTTCATTAAATTTTATATTTATTGATTCTTGCTCCCTTTTCTTTATTATTTTTCTTATTTAAGTATTAGATTTTAAAAAAAGCATAATAAATTATTTAAATTAAAAGACTTATGTAAATTAATAGGAAATCATTTTGGTTTTATTCTTTTTTAACTTATAATTATTTTATATTTATATTAATGTATATCATATATCATCATAATCAATATTTATTAAATCTTTTTTTACTCTCTATGCAATGTGCTCGATCGAGTATTTTTAAAGAAGCTTTCAAATTCTTTTATAAATGCAAAATTGTCACCAAAGTTTGAGTTATTTCAATTGTATTTTATGTAATAAAGTATTTTTATGAAATTTTCTCTACCAGGTAAAGTTTTCAACTGTCCAATGCTTTATCATTTATTCATTTCATATCCCAATTGGCTTTTTCTGAAACTTGCTTTAATTAAAAGTTTCTTTTTGATTCTTAAAAAAATTCATATGTACTCTGAAAAAGCAATTCTTCTAGTTTTTGATTTAACATTTTCATCCCATTAAATTTTCAATTCTACTTATTACAAAAACAAATTGTAATGATGGGGGTTGTTAATAATTAACAATAATTTGTTTGAAAATTTAAGGTGATAAAGTTTTAGGTGTTTGAAAATTCTTTAACTTTTATTTTTAAAGTTTTTCCCATTCCAATATTTATGAATTGTCTATCTATGCATATTTGAAAATTTAAATAAATTTTTTTATATTTTTTAAATCAAATTAAATTTATTTTTATAACATCGTAGTCCAATTACGATTTTCGTTAACGCGGAGGGTTCATTCGTGTATAAATTTTTTGATGATGTTTTTAATTTGGATGAGAAATCATTTTTAAAAATAATTTATTTCTTATGATAATGTTTTAGTTTATTTTCTTTCTTTTGTTTTTAAAAATAATTTATCTCTATTATTTTTGTTTTCAACAATCATTGAAAAATATTGGTCCGGGTGGCCGAGTTGAAAAGGTTTTTTACCGAACTACCGTGCCTGATCAATTAATTATCTAAGCCCAGGCCTGGTATATTTAAAATTCCTGGCTATGTTCTATAAACAATTCTAGCAATTATTAATTTCGAAATTCGAAAAATAATAAATTTGAAATCGGAGATTTGGTCCAAATTACAAAAGAAATAGGAAAATTCGCAAAGGGATACCTTCCAAATTTTATGAAGAAATTTTTAAATTTATAAAATAATTAAATAAAAAACCAATCGCTTATCGGACAGAGGATTTAATTAGTGATATTAAGAATTTAACTATAATTTGATGTTTATATTAATGATAATACAAGTGATGCAAGCTCGCAGCTAGCTTCATTTTCCCGAGGTTAATAGTTAATCTTGATTATTTATTCTGTTCTAACAAACTTATTATTTTTAAATTATATTTTTATATTTTACATTATATTTTTTAAAAATATTCATTTGAATAATGTTTTCATGGAATTATCCGCCAACTCCTTTTTGAGTTAACGAATGGTAATCTTGAATGTTAGAATTAAGAAATTAAAACCAAACCTTATACAATATATAATAATTTCATTTATTTTATAATTTCTTTTTATGGGTAGAGAAATTTTGATTTTATGGGTCAATTAAGCTTATTATTTTTGTTTTAAAGATGATTAAAATTTTGTCAATTTGTACAATTTTTAGATTGCTAGCAAATTATTTTACTTCTTTTGTTTAAATTCACAAAGCTTTTGTTTTTTTAATTTTAAGCTTAAAAATTGCATTTTCAGAAAAATTTGTTTATTTAATTTGCTTATATATGTTTTCTCGATTAGGGCTCCCAATCTTTTCTTCTCTTCAGGATGATTTATGATAATTTTGCAGTTTGTTAAATGAAATATATGGTAATAATGAATAATTATTCTATTGCGATAATAATAATTTAATTTATTTTTTATATTTAATTTTGTTCATTCGTCGTAAGTTTTTGAAAAGGATAAAAAATGCTTTTGTAATATATTATTTAATCTAATTTTTTAGCAAATTTATTAAAATTATTTAATATACATTGAAAGCATTTTTAATAAAACAATAAAAAATTATATAACTTTCTGAAAGTTAGTAAAAATTTTTTCTTATGATATTTCTTACAATTTGGAAAATCCAGCAGCGCTTAAGTCAACACCGCCGGACCCAAAGTATACTCCTTGGTCAACAAAACAGCCACCAAAAATATTTAGGTGCCTATTTTAAAATAGTGAATATAAAAAAAAATAAATGAATAATTACAAAAATAATATAGCTCTTTATTTATTGCTTAATATAACATTAAGTGATATTTTATAAAATCATTATTTTTTAAATTTTTTATTGAATCTAAAAATTCTTTTATTTTTCACCATGATTAATATGATTACAATTAGCTTTACACAAATTATCCAGTAATGCATAATTAAAATAAAATAATAATTTTTTTTTCATTTATGATTTATATCATTTGGTCAGATTGACTCTTGACAAATATTCCCGACGCTCAAAAATATAAGCAGCTAAAATATTGTTGATATATAATTTTAGAAATACAAATCTAGATCTTTTCTTCTTAATTCAGCATAAATATTTTGCAGAAATGTGATGTTTTCATTTAGTTTTAGTTTTATGCAGTATTAAGTTCAAAAATTTTATTTTAATTGAGTAATATAAAAATTTTTTGCTTTGTTAATAAAGTTTAATAGTTAAACTATTTAAACGAAATATGATCCCGTGAATAATCTTCACAATCTCGCCAGTTGATGAGAAAAAATGTTGTAGCAGGAAAATTCGGCATATATATTTAGCAGCGTGGTGCGACTTTTGGGGATTTGTAACTTGGGGACCCGACATTTGGGGACCCGACTTTTGGGGATCCCGACATTTGGGGACCCGACTTTTGGGGATCCCGACATTTGGGGACCGGACTTTCCCGACTTTTGGGGATCCGACACTTAAAAAAGGTCTACTGTAGTTAAAAAATGTATTGTGGTTTGTCTATTGTGTTGTGGTTAGTATGGGCTCAAAATTCTGCGCCTCCTCGCGGTGAGTCCGGAAACAGAGTTAATTTTTAAAATATTAATTAATTTTTTTGCAATGGAATTAACTCTGGCTAAAGCAGACGTAATTTTGTCTAATTTTGTGGCTTAGAATTAAATTTTTAAATTTTTTTTTGTTTTATTGAAATCCCCAAATGTCGGGTCTCTAAATGTCGGGTTGCCAAATGTCCATGGTTTTCTTAAGTGTCTTTTGCTCAAATGTCGTTCGGTCCCCAAATGTCGGGTCCCCAAATGTCGGGATCCCCAAATGTCGGATCCCCAAAAGTCGGGTCCCCAAATGTCGGGATCCCCAAATGTCGGGATCCCTAAGTGTCGGATCCCCAAAAGTCGGGTCCCCAAATGTCGGGATCCCCAAAAGTCGGGTCCCCAATTTAGCCAGCAAGCCATTTTTAATTGGAGCTATCCAAAAATAGAGAAAACATTAAGGAAGGAAAGAAAGAGATTTAAGATTTTTTTTCGCGTAAATTTGTAAATTTTTCTGGCTGCTCAAAAGTTCAATCTTTAGGGGTGTATTTTCAACTCTCGCCTCTCGTCACAAAAAACGAGAGGCGAGAGACGAGAGGCGAGAGTACCAAAAATGGCGAGAGTTGGCGAGAGGCGAGAGACGAGAGGCGAGAGTTGTCCCACCCCTGATATTTAGGGCATTTAATAAAGTGTCAACTATTTATTTATATTGTAGCTTTTTTTATTTTTGATTTATGCTAAAGCATTCATATGACAAGGCATTTAGCCTTGATGCTATGACTATATTAAAACGTACTGCTCCTTTTTATTTTTTAAACAAAGTTGATTTAATTCCGTTAAATTAACACTTTTTAATTTTTTATAGATATTTTTAAAATATTATTGCTAATTAGTAATTGTTAAGGTTTCAATTAGATTAATGTTTACATATAAATAAATGACCAAAATTTTAGATTTGGCAATAAATATTTAGGTTTTAGCTCTTGAATAAAAATTTAAATTTTTTTTTGTCATTTTGAATCTATTGAAACAAATTCCATACAAACTTATGATGAAAGAACAAAATTAATAAAAAAAAGATAAAAATAACATAAAAATGACAATGATTTTAACATAAGAGATTTCAATGTTTTTTAATTAAATGAAAAACTTTTGTAATTATTTTTTATGAATAAAAGTTTTATTTTAAAATTAATTAATTAATTAATTTTTAAATTAAAGAATTAATTATTTATTTAATTTGAATTTAAACAAAAAAATCCCCGAAAATAACAAAAAAGCATAAAAAACAATTCACTTTCACTGTTACATCTTCTGCTGATCAATTTTATACCTCTAATAATCCCTCTTGTACTACTTCTAATAACTTTTGAATTTCCCGTTCGAGCGCAATAAAATTTGAAAAACGGGCGCGAAGCGCCCGTCTGGCTCAAACAAATTTAAAAAACGGGCGCGAAGCGCCCGTCTGGCCCCAACTAAATTTAAAAAACGGGCACGAAGCGCCCGTCTGAGTCCAACAAAATTGCGCCCGTCCAAGCCCAACAAAATTTAAAAAGGGGCGCGAAGCGGTCTAAAAATCGCCAAATTAAAAAACGGGCGCGAAGTGCCGTCCGAGCCCAATAAAATTTGAAAAACTGGCGCGAAGCGCCTGTCAAAGCCCAACAAAATTTGAAAAACGTGCGCGAAGCGCCCGCCCAATAATTTTAAAAACGGGCGCGAAGCGCCCGTCCAAGCCCAACAAAATTTTAAAAACGGGCGCGAAGCTCCCGTCTGAGTCCAACAAAATTTGATTTTCATAAAATAAAAGATAAAAAAAGATACGAAATTGTTAAATAACTGAAAAATGAAATTAAATTTTAATTAATGTATAATATAACTAAATAATTTAAAAAATCATTTTTAGACTAAAAAATGAATATGATATTTTTCTTTAGTGAAAATAAGCAAAAATCAGTTAATTTTAATTAAAAAACCACAATAGAAGTCGACCTTGCTCTATCAAATGATACCAAATTTATACCCAATTTTTGAAGGTAGAAAAAATTAATACAGTTAATTAAATCAAAAACATAAGAATCAGTCAAGAAAAGAGGAACGAAAAAACCAATTAATTCTTGCCATAACACTTGTTAAAATAAATGAAACGGTTTTAATTCTCTAAAGGACACTACAACCTTAATAAGAAAACTAAATTATTATTTATATAAATCATTTTAGAACATAAAGATTTGAGCATAATAATTTAAATATTGAATCACAATAATAATTTTTTATGCTTAACACTATTATAAAGAGAATGTATGAAAAGACTGAAAAATGCTTTTATAAAAAAGTCTTATATAATAATTGGTGTAACTGCCCATGCTTGGTTATTTTGCATTGCTTAATAAAATAATTGAACATAATTCAATAAGAAAAATTGTTAAATTACTTTTCAAAGTTAAATATCACAAAATGTAATGTTTTTAACATTCTGTAAATCTAATTAATAAAAAAATAATATAATTTACTGAAAATAATTTAAACTTATAATTTTTATTTAATAAAAGACTGGAAGAAAGCAAAAGCTTAGGGCATTAATATCATATAAATTCAAACATAATCTAAATCAAAAAAGTTATATGTGACAAGAAATGAGAAGTAAAATTTGCTTCAATTGTACATAAAAAATTCATATCAGCAAATGGTCGGTCGCGGATGGGCAAAACGGTAATCTTTTTACGTTTTTTACAAGACTAAAATTAAATGAATTCAAAGAAAAATCGAACATATGTAAAGAAAGGAATGTATAATTAAATGTATTTATTATAAAGCTAAATATTATTAATTGTAAGTAAGTTTTTGACACCTAGTAACCAGTTATAAAAGTATTTTATAATAAAAATTTTTTATTAAAAATTTGAGTTTTATCTTTTTAATGCAATAAATTTTTCAATAATTAATTATCATTGTATTATTGAAAACTTTTTCTCTTGTCGTATGTTTCATGTTTATGTATTAGTCTTTTTTTTAATTAAACTTAAATAAAAGGGTTTTAATTGATTTATTTCATTATATTTAGCTTTTTGAGTCATATGCGCATTTTTATTTATAAGTTTCTTTATCTAAAAACTTAAAAAAATTGAATTGAAAATTTTTTTTTATTGAAAAATTTAAACAGTATATAAAAGTATGTTTTTATAGATTTTGAATATTTTATTTTTTACAATAAAATAATTAATTGAAATTAAAAATTATGTAAAATTTCTTTTTTGTTTTCCTTTTTGTCTTGAATTTCGTCAGGCTGTTCTTTAATTTAACAAAAGTCATATTTACGTATAAAATTAAATAATTTATAATAAAATTTGTACAATTTAATACCCAAAATATTCGTTATCCCATTAATTCCGGTATAAAATTTGTTTTTTTTTTCATTAATAATTTATTTAATAGTTTGAATTTTTATTTTTATACTTTGTTAGATATATAATTTTTAAATATAAAAATTTTTAACGAATTATTATTTATTTTAATCATAATATTAAATATAAATTATCATTATTATTAATGTATTGAAAAAAGAAATTTTTAAATATATATTGAATAATAAATTGGTTTTATTTAAATAATTGATTTCATCATTGCTATTATCATCTTTTGCGAATATAGTTAAAAACTTTGATTGGGACAAATTTTTATTTACATATTAATTATTCTTTTAAAGTTCGGTTCTGTTATTATAGAAAATTTTATATAAATGTTTGGTAAAGTTTTAGGGGAATAAGAATTTTAATGCGGAAAAATAAAATATTTGCTTAGTTTTGGCTTTGTTTACAAAAACAAGTACTCCTCCATTTTAGCTAAACAAAGAAGCAATAAATGAGTAATGTAAACAAATTAAAATATTAACTTATTAATAATTTAAATGAACAAAAACAAAAAAATCCGGATAATGCAATCTTTAAAAAATATTCGTAAGGCAGTTGTAGTGAATTTATACGATGAAAATTGAACAAAACAAGACATGTAATAAAAACAAAAAATTAAATTAAAAAAAAGAAACATAAAAATTTTAAATAAACATGTTATATACATTTTAAATTAATTTTAATTTTTACATTTCGTTAATCATAATTACAAAAAGCATAATTAAAATTCAATATAATACTTTAAACAAAAGGATAAAATGTTTTTAATATTTTTGTTATTGTTAAATAATTTATAACAGAAAACTTTTTATTAGCGTTTTAATATGAATTAAAATATATAAATTTTCTAATTTAACACTAATTGAAATAGAGTATTTATGAAAAAATGATATTAAATTTTTATTTTTAAATTACTTATCAAAAATTTATCGTTAAAATGAATACATACTTTTATGTTAAATTATAGTAATAAAAGGAAGACGAGATAAAGAAATATTTAAACAGATCCGTTTCATTAATAATTTATATTGAAATTTTTAACTTTTATTTCTTACAGATAAAAGCATAATAAATTAAGGTCACGATTTTTGATGAAAAATATAGCTTTATACACTTTTGAAAAAATACTGTCAAATACAAGTATATTTGCAAATATTTAAAATAATTAGATTTTTTTAAATAAACATGTAGAATCAAAAAATTTGATTTCATTTAAATATATAAAACATAATAATTTTAACGTAATCATTTTATTAAATTAATTCATGAAAGCATTATTTAAATCTTAAGATTACAATAATTTATAGTTATAATTATAAAAATAAATCTCTTAAAATTCAAAGTGAGACAATATCTAAGATGCTCCGAAAATGTAGGGGTGAAACAATTAAAGATTTTTTAAAGTTTGTGATTTTTAGGCCGCTTCGCGGCCTCGAACGGGCGCTTCGCGCCCGTTTCTAATTTTTGTTGAGCTCGGACGGACGCTTCGCGCCCTTTTCTAAATTTTAATGGGCTCAGACGAGAGCTTTGCGCCCTTTTCTAAATTTTAGTGAGCTCAGACGGGCGCTTCGCGCCCGTTTTTCAAATTTTGTTTGACTAAGACGGGCGCTTCGCGCCCGTTTTTAAAATTTGTTGGGCGGGCGCTTCGCGCACGTTTTTCAAATTTTGTTGGACTCAGACGGGAGCTTCGCGCCCGTTTTTAAAATTTTGTTGGGCTTGGACGGGCGCCTCGCGCCCGTTTTTCAAATTTTATTGCGCTCGGACGGCGCTTCGCGCTGATGAAAATCAAAAGTTATTAGAAGTAGTACAAGAGGGATTATTAGAGGTATAAAATTGATCAGCAGAAGATGTAAACAGTGAAAGTGAATTGTTTTTTATGCTTTTTTGTTATTTTCGATGATTTTTTTGTTTAAATTCAAATTAAATAAATAATTAATTCTTTAATTTAAAAATTAATTAATTAATTAATTTTAAAATAAAACTTTTATTCATAAAAAATAATTACAAAAGTTTTTCATTTAATTAGAACATTGAAATCTCTTATGTTAAAATCATTCTCTAATCTATTTTTTATATAGAAATTGCAAGCTTAGCACATCAATGTTCAAAAAAAATCCCTTTAGTTTATTCGTTTGCAGTATTTGCCAAAATTTGGATATATAAATATATTATATATTTTTTGGTTTTATTTATGCTTTCATTAAAATTATTATTTTAATTAACTTTTCTTTTATAATATATTCATTAATCAAAAATTATATATTTTATTTATTACTTTTTAATTTATTTTCTTTAATACAAATTCATAATTTATCTCTTGTCTTGATTGTGGCGGTTTTCAATTTTTCTTCCAATGTTGATATTTAACGAATAATATAAAAATTTGGTTTATATTTTTCTAATTACAACGACGAACGTTTTGATATTTAGTAAGAAAGAACTAAAATTATAATTTTATTACAAAGAATGAGTATTTTTGAGCATACATATGAGTAAGTAATTTAATATAACAATTTTATTGAAATTTTTTAGATTAATTTAAAATTCAAATTCCATAGAAAATTTGTTGAAAATTAGCTTCTTTATTTTTCATTTTTGCTTATTAAATATCATCTATTGATCACTAGTTTCATGGGGAAAATATTTTTAAAAAATTATTTGCACTTTTTCATTTTTTTCCATTTTAGGTCTTCTTTTAAATGTGTTTAAGAATTTTGGCATTTTAAAATTTTTATTTACCTTTATTAATTCTACTTTAATATTATAATAATATTTATTAGTTGTTAAGGTTCAGCTAGAATAAAATAATAAGAATTTGCTCAAAAAACGAATTCTTTTAGCCGATTTCAATATCCAAAAGATTTATTTAACCGTCTATAAAAATAAATTAATTTAATGTTTACATTAGATAATTAATTTAATTTTAATCAATTTCTCTTATGTTAAAATCATTGTTATTTTTATGTTTTTTTTTTTATTAATTTTGTTCTTTCATCATAAGTTTGTATGGAATTTGTTTCAATAGATTCAAAATGACAAAAAAAAATTTAAATTTTTATTCAAGAGCTAAAACCTAAATATTTATTGCCAAAATTGAGAGATTTTTGTAAAATTTTTATTATTCCATGCTGTATTTAAAAATAATCAATAAATATATTTATCATATTTGCAGGGAAGGAGAAATTTATTATCTTTCTGTTGTCAAAGTTTTTGGCAATTAATTAATTGTAATATATTTATTTCGACTTCTTTTACTTATAAAAAAACATTCAAATGAATTTCCATCAATTCTTTTGCTTATTTATATCGTTGCTATTTAATAATTTATTTGTATCAACAAATAATTTTTCTTTGCCTTAATTTATCCTTTTGTTATTCGAAAATATTTGAGAATTTAGATAAATAAGTTTTTTGCATATTCTTGTTAATTAATGGTATTTGAAATATATATAATATTTTTTATAAGAAATATATTTGTATTTTTTAACCGACTTTAAAATAAGGGGATTTCAAAATTAGCAAGCACACGACCCGAATGTAGATTATTTCGAATCTTTTAGTTAATATATGAATTGATCACTCTTTCCCGTATTAGTCATTCAATAAATAAAGAAACGCTAAATGACCGTCTATGATAATAAGTATAAGTTTTAAAATTAGAAAAATAAATAATTTATTTTATTTAAACCTAGATAAACGATCCAATAAAATTCTTAAATAATAATAGTTAAGCTTAATGTATACGCTAATTTAAGGCCGATGACTTCAAAATCATTTACGAAGAATATTACCCATTTTAAACAATCAACAGACAAATTATCTATTCAATACAATGAAATTTGTTAATATTGGTAATTAAAAGTACTGGAAATTATACAATTGACAAATATTAAATTCTTTTTATTTACATTTTTGTTATGTATCTAAAATTTTGGCCATTTATTTATATGTAAACATTAATCTAATTGAAACCTTAACAATTACTAATTAGCAATAATATTTTAAAAATATCTATAAAAAATTAAAAAGTGTAAATTTAACGGAATTAAATCAACCTTGTTTAAAAAATAAAAAGGAGCAGTCTGCACTCCAAAATATAAATATTTAAAAGTTCAAAAAAATAATTATAAATACTAAAATAAAAAGAATGTATGTGTAAATGAAATATTTTCTATAGAAATTAATTAATAAAATTTTTAAATCATATAAAAAACCGACAGTTTAAACAAAATAGTAAATGACATCTTAAGTACAAAAATATTATTTTTCCAATTTATATTCTATGGAAGATAAAAATAAACATAAGAATTTAATAAAACAAAATAAGTAAATTTAATGACATTTTTAAAATTAAAAGTGGAGAATCTTCTTTTAATATATTAGTCAAAATCAGATAAAAAATTCTGTTAATTTGTAATAATTTTTGTATATAGAAATAAAAGCAAAGGTAAGAAATTTAAAATCGATGTTTACAAGCAAATCGACAATTAAAATATGTAATTTCAAAAAGGAATAACAAGATATCGGCGAGCTAGTTATCGAAAAATCAATAATTCAAGTTAGTAAATTATTTAATTTTGCTAATAAATAGCATATTTAATTTCATAATAATAACAGAAAATATTTTTTTATAAATTTACAAAAAAAAAAATTAAATACTTGAAAAACAATATGAGCTGAATTTCTTGATTAATTCTGAAATATCACAAAGAGGACCCAAGTTCATTGGTTAAACGACATAAGAAACCTGGGTAGACTAAATTATGATAATTATCATTTATAGCCTTTTAGTTTATCATTTTGAGTTTTGAATTTTTCATAGTTTTTTTTTTCTTTATATATTTTAAAGGTGATTAATTTATGTCATAGAGGGATTAGGTGCATTGATGATTTATATTGTATTATTTTCAATTGTAATTCACTTATTTTCTTTAAGCCTATTTAGATTTTTATTTTATTTATCTATGTGTTAAAAGTTTGTTTTTTGGTTTACCGTCCTTTGTTATATTAATAAACATTTTATACTATTTATTTTGGCTATTTTAACATTAAGAAAGATCGATGGCCCATATAATGTTTTATTTTATTGATTAATATTTAAAATCCTGATATTCCAGTAAATTTTCTTTTAAATATAATTATGCTTTTATTTTACTGAATTTATAATATATTTTATAAATAAAAATGTTTTACTATTCTTGTTTCTCAGTACCTCATTGAACCAATCAATGGAGAATTGTCTTGGTTTCATTATAGGATTAACGGTGATCAATATTAAAAAATAACAAAAATAAGAATTAAATGATTTTATTAATGCCAATGACTTCATATCTTAAAGCTTTTTCGTACGCCCTTGCTTATCTCCTACAAAAACGTGAAAAAACATAAAATTTAAATAAAACAAAACATAATTCATAATTTATGTATATATTCATTATATTTCTTACCTTGATGATTTACCTATTCAATTTATATAATGATAATAATATTCACTTTTATACTATTATTTCAATACTTCTTCATCATTTAAATTATATACAATTTTATTGTGATTCCCATTTAAGGAATTCGTATTAAAAAATTTATGTATGTATTTTAAAAGGTTTCGTTTGTACAGGGCCCGGATTTACATGTCAAAGTGAATAATAAATATATAATGAAAAAATAATTATTTATAAATATTTTTGATAATAAAATTATTATGAAATACTTTTTTATTTTAACTGGTGCCTGCCTATTCTTGGCGGTTAGCCGACTTTTGCGCCGCAGACATTTGCGCCGCGCCATTTGCGCCGCGACACTTGCGCCGATCAGCAAAAAAGACTCTTGCGCCGCGGACATTTGCGCCGCGACACTTGCGCCGCCTAACAAAAACGACATTTGCGCCGCGACATTTGCGCCGTACAGCGAAAAAAGACATTTGCGCTCTGATCAAAATAAAGTTATGTGCTTTATGGAATAAGAATTGATAGATATTCATTATTAATTCCTTTTTCGAAGCCTTTCATGTCAATTCCATATTGAAGTGCACGTAATGATTGATCAAATCTTGATCATTTTGGTTTTCATTGGGACCATATGCGATAACAAGCCTTCGTATTGCCTGATCATTAAGCGGCGGATTTTAAGCGAAAAAAATAGGTAAATAAATAAAGGCATAAAAATTGCGAAATAATGCGAAAAATGGTAAAATAGGAGCGAAAATTTGAAAATCAGTGCGTTTTTTCAATGAAATTAAATTAAAATCGATGAAAATAACTTATTGAGAAAATTAATTACAAAGGAATTGAATTTCATTCTTTTTTCGAAGCAAAAAAATAATTGGTGTTTCTACAGAAAATTCTTTTTTTTCAGTTTTTTGTTAGTTTGTATTCTTAATCATTTTTTCATATCTTTGATGAACCTATTCAATGTTAAGATTTTAATGGTTAAAAATTGAATGTCAATCTTTGTGACAAGTAATTTATTCGAATTTTCAATTAGTTATTTTTGTCGATGGCTTATAGTTTTAGTAACTTATTGATAATAGTGGAATTTTTATGAATATAATATTTTTGACAGCGCGGCGCAAAAGTCCATTTTTGCTGGGCGGCGCAAATGTCGCGGCGCAAAGGAGCGGCGCAAATATCCGCGGCGCAACTGTCTGCGGCGCAAATGGCGCGGCGCAAGTGTCGACTTTGCTGAGCGGCGCAAGTGTCCACTTTTGCTGTGCGGCGCAAATGTCTCATCACGTTAGTAGTATAAGACCCCGAAAGCGAGCGGGTTCCGAGCGGGTGTTTACCGCAGAATCCCAAACCTATGGGAGGGGTGCAGGCCTTTGAAGATGCCGCCCAAATACCAAAACCTATCGGGGGTGTTCGAATCCCGAGCCTATGGGAGGGTGTTCTTTGAAGTCTGCCGCCTTGGGGATTTTATTTTCCCCAAATCCTCGCGGGTGTTTTTTCATTTTCCCTCCCCGCGCCGCGCAGTGCCGCGGAAGGTCATCAATCATCCGTCTGTCACCAAAGTGACGGGTGGAGGAAATTCAATTCTTGCAAATTAATTCCAAATCTTTTTGCTCGCACACAAACCTTTTGGGCGGTTTTATTTTACGAAATCCTGAGATTTTTTATCATGATTTTTTTATCCTGAAATTAATTTTGCAAATTTAATTTCAATTCTTATTTATTTATTTTGGATTTTAATCAATTATTTGATCCCCCGTTTTCCAATTCTCAATTATTTTTCCCCCTCCCCCAAGCCCCTAAACCTCGCGGGTTTCTCGCGGGTGTTTTCCCGCACAATCCCAAGCCTATGGGAGGGGCACACAAACTTTTGAAGATGCCGCCCTAAAATTCCATTTCCCCGAATCCGAGCGGGCGTTTACCGCACAAACCGGTGCCTATGTGAGGCGTCAAACTTTTGAAGATGCCACCAAGATGCAAAACTTATTTGGGCAAACCGAAAACATATTAGATTCCCTTTGAAGTTGCCGCCACCATAAATCCGAATTCCCCAAATCCATGCGGTTGCTTTTTTGCACATCCCTCCCCGCGCCGCGCAGCGACGCTGACGGTCATCAATCATCCGTCTGTCACCAAAGTGACAGGTGGAGGAAATTCAATTCTTGCAAATTAATTCCAAATCTTCAAGATTTTTTATCCTGAAATTAAACTATTTTTGAAAATTTGCTAAAACCGTGCGGTTTTTTGCATATCTTCCCTTCGCCGCGCAGCGCCGTCATCAATCATGCACCTGTCACTAAAGTGACCAGTAATTTTCAAAAATTCAATTTTTATTTTGCAAATTTAATTTCAATTCTTATTTATTTATTTTGGATTTTAATCATTATTTGATCCCCCGTTTTCCAATTCTCAATTATTTTTGCCACCTCCCCCGAGCCCCTAGAAAATTAAAGCAGTCATGCTTTTACCCCGCTTGAAATTTAAACCGCAAAATATTTCCGGTTCATAAAATGCACGACGATTTTTTCGAAACTCGTTCAGTTCAATTTCACGTCCGAATTTAAAGGTCGAAACAATATTTTCAACCGTGTGTCCGGTGTAAGAAGCCCCGGACACCCCGAGCCCTTAATTATTTCTATGAAAATTTTTATCGCATTTTCACAGTCTATCAGACTTTTCGTCCCCAGACATATAATTTTCCCGGATTCCCATAATAATGCCGTTGCTTTGATGGGGCTTGTACATTTGATAACCGCGGCATTGAATTTACTAGGGTTATACTTAAATTCGCATTCGGTGATCGTCAGAGAGTTTAGTTTAATTCCGGTACCGAGATTAGCGAGAGCAATTATATTTACGATTATCGTTTTTGCATTTTTGATACAATGTACCAATCAAATGGTCCTTTTTACTCCCTTTATATACCCCTTCTATAAATAGCAACCAAAAATAAAATTAAATTGAAAAAATGAACTGTCCACATAAAATTAAGTGTTGTCATTACTGCCCCTGTCATTACGAGATGTGTAACAGATGTAAAAAACACAGTCTTTTGCATTTCGGTACATCATTTTTTGATAATTTCTGGCTATGCCCCAAATGCGCGAAACATGTTCCCTATGAAAATATAAATAGGTCAAATAAATAAGATACATTAAAAATGTTTCGCGGTCCGTTCACTCTAATTCTCTCGGGGGCTACTGGGAGTGGTAAGACCCGTTGGCTATTACGGTTTTTAAAGCATCATAAGAATCTAATTGAACCATCGCCTGAAAAAATTCTTTATTGTTATGGTGAGATGAATGATAGTATTTTAGGATTAATCGGGGAGGGCGTTGAGACTTTTAACGGGATTCCGGACATGAATAAGATTAAAGAACAGGAAAAACCCCTTTTACTGATACTTGACGATTTAATGCTTAATATGCAGAATACTTTCCTCGATCTACTCTTTACCAGGGGCTCCCATAATTGGAACTATTGTATCATTATCTGATTCAGGATCAGGAGTTTGCTCTTCAAGTCTTTTCCTAGGAATAATTATTTTCCGGGGTTCATCGGTCTCCTGTGGTTTGGATTGAGTGTTGAGGCCTAGATATGGTGCAACATTCGGACCGGGTACATGATTCTCAATCACTACCTTCTGTAGTCTATTTTCAAGTATCCCCTTTACCGTACGCCTTTCTTTATAGAGCCAATCGTGTCTCTTCGCCTTGAGGTCCTCGCTTATGCCGGGGTCTTGTAAATTCTGAGAAATTTTTGCGTCTAAACTCGCTTTTTCATTTTGGAGATAATCACCACTATTCATCGCACTCCGTAGAGCCAAATATTCCGCCTCGGGAATCATTAACATTTTCTTTGCAAATTTCATGATGTTATTTTTTCTAATAAATGTTGGGCTAAAACACTCAGGACAGGTATCAAGACAGCTCCCAGGGCTATACCACTCCCCTGTTGTATCCTTTTTCTTGCCGTTTTCTCTGAACGAGATTTGTCAATTTCTCTATAAAAATCGGCGTATTGTGCCAACCTTCTTTTTTGTTTGTTCGTTAGTTTAAAACTAAAACTCAATATATTTGCACAAATTTCAACGATTGCCAAAATTTGGTCAGCTGTAGCGTTTTCGATTAATTCGTTCTTCTTTTGTTCTGATCTGGTGGAGGCAAGCTTCTTTAGGAATGCTGTATTCTCCTTCACTTCGGAGCTAAATTTATACATTTTTAATTTAATTTAAATTCATATTCTTATATACTATTCAATTGGTAAATAAATTTCCAGAGTCTCATCTGGAAAAATTTTGCTACATAATCTGAATTCCTCATCAGAATTTGGGTGCATGTTAATCATGAGATAGCTAAATTGATTATTGGTCGCATCGTTATATGCATCCATGAAATAATTCAGTCTTTTTGGGAACAGTTGTGACCCTAGTGTCCTCACTTGTAATTGTCCTGAAGGGTTGCGCATTAAAACCAGATAATGGGCGTTCGCTCTTGCCGTTTTGATGTCCCGACCATAGAGACTCTGGGTTACAAAAATTACGCTTACGTTCCAATTATGGGAGCCCCTGGTAAAGAGTAGATCGAGGAAAGTATTCTGCATATTAAGCATTAAATCGTCAAGTATCAGTAAAAGGGGTTTTTCCTGTTCTTTAATCTTATTCATGTCCGGAATCCCGTTAAAAGTCTCAACGCCCTCCCCGATTAATCCTAAAATACTATCATTCATCTCACCATAACAATAAAGAATTTTTTCAGGCGATGGTTCAATTAGATTCTTATGATGCTTTAAAAACCGTAATAGCCAACGGGTCTTACCACTCCCAGTAGCCCCCGAGAGAATTAGAGTGAACGGACCGCGAAACATTTTTAATGCATCTTATTTATTTGACCTATTTATATTTTCATAGGGAACATGTTTCGCGCATTTGGGGCATAGCCAGAAATTATCAAAAAATGATGTACCGAAATGCAAAAGACTGTGTTTTTTACATCTGTTACACATCTCGTAATGACAGGGGCAGTAATGACAACACTTAATTTTATGTGGACAGTTCATTTTTTCAATTTAATTTTATTTTTGGTTGCTATTTATAGAAGGGGTATATAAAGGGAGTGAAAGGACCATTTGATTGGTACATTGTATCAAAAATGCAAAAACGATAATCGTAAATATAATTGCTCTCGCTAATCTCGGTACCGGAATTAAACTAAACTCTCTGACGATCACCGAATGCGAATTTAAGTATAACCCTAGTAAATTCAATGCCGCGGTTATCAAATGTACAAGCCCCATCAAAGCAACGGCATTATTATGGGAATCCGGGAAAATTATATGTCTGGGGACGAAAAGTCTGATAGACTGTGAAAATGCGATAAAAATTTTCATAGAAATAATTAAGGGCTCGGGGTGTCCGGGGCTTCTTACACCGGACACACGGTTGAAAATATTGTTTCGACCTTTAAATTCGGACGTGAAATTGAACTGAACGAGTTTCGAAAAAATCGTCGTGCATTTTATGAACCGGAAATATTTTGCGGTTTAAATTTCAAGCGGGGTAAGAGCATGACTGCTTTAATTTTCTGGACCGGTAAAGTCGTAATTACGGGAACTAAAAACAATTCTGAAATTGACGAAATGTACCATTATATGCTTCCCTATCTGAAAATGGCTCAAAAGAATTTAAAGAGACGATAAAAATTTTTATTTATTGAGACGGTCCCGAAATTCTTGCAGATGACCTACTTTTGAAAAAGTTTTTTTTTCAATCCTAATTTATTATTCATTTTTCAATTTTATATTTAAATTGAATTTAATAATTAATTTTACTGTAAAATTCATTAATTTGCTGCAATTATTAATTAAATTTGACTTTTACAATTCCATTATTGATTAATTTGCGCGGCGGCGGCATCGTGGCGTGGGGAGGGAGGGCGTTGAGGAAATGCAAAAAAAAAAAAGCACCCGTGCAGATTTTCAAAATTCAGGATAAAAAATCATATAAAAAATCTCAGGATTTGAGAAAATACCCCAAAAGGTTTGGGATCAAAAAGGAATTAATTGGCAAACGAATTTCCTTCACCTGTCACTTTGGTGACAGGTGGATGATTGATGACCTTCCCGCGGCGCTGCGCGGCGCGGGAAAAAAACACCCGCAACAATTTGGGAAATCGGATTTGGTCAGGCGGCAACTTCAAAGTGGTCCAATAGGTTTTGGTTTTGAAACACCCCCCATCGTGGATTTTTGATGGGGCGGCAACTTCAAAGGGCTGCGCCCTCCCATAGGCACGGGTTTGTGCGGGAAACACCCGCAACCAACCCGCAACATTTTGACACTTTATACTACTAACGTGATGTCCCATGATCGAAGATATTCGAGATTGCAATTATTGAAATTGATAAAATCTTTGAACGCCGCGGGAAATTCTTTAACTGCTGCATCATGCAGCGGTATATTATTGATGTTGTCGTTCGAGTTGAATTTTAGATATAAAATCATTTTTAATTAAAATTAAACGAAATTAATAGTACTTATAAAATTTATTAATTAATTAAAGTAACTAAATTTTTCTTTTTATTAAGTATTCTCATTGTTCTATCTTGCATTTTACATGAATTTTTATAATTAATTATTCGTTTTTATTATCGAATTTTAAGAGAGATAAAATTGAGTTTTATCGTAAAATGCATACAAGAGCACGTCTATACTGATTTTATAAAAGTTTTTAGTGAACGGTGTAATTTGGCTTAGAGTATTTGCCGATGTGCGACGTTTCGGTGCGGGTGAGGGAGACCGGCTTATCGAAGCTGATTGCCGTTAAATCAGGCAGAACAAATGTGCGATTGTTCATAAGCCATGACTCAGCATACAGGCACACGAAGTACCCACAACTATTACCATCGTGTTGGACCGTCAGATTTTCGACATCAACAATCCCTGTCAACACTGCTGACGGCAAAATATCCGAAATGATATTTTTAATTTTATCCGTCATTGCGGATCCAACCTGCCATATGGGGTAGGCAAAGAATCGGCAAAATGAGTGCCAAATTGCACATCATGGACAATGAGAGTCCAATGTCCAGGGAAATGTACTTGCAAAAGTATAACTTCTGCCGGAACATTAGGGTCGTACCCAAATGTCATATTTTTGTAATGCATGACTCTGTCCAGGCCATTTCTCCATACCATTGGGTCAACAACGACCACTTTTCGTTGTGATACGGTTGCCAAGTATGCCAAATATGTGGCAGCAAAGCCGTCATTGAGAAACTGGGTCAGATCATTCCAACAGGTCTCAATGTATCTTGGGCCAGATCTTGGGGCAATCGGTGTTTCGCCATCACGTTCGTAAAGGCCGATTGCTGCCCATTTCCAAATTTTACAGGCAAAATTTCGCGATGTAGCGAAATTAATTGACACTGTGCTGAAGTTTATCTTTTCAGGCACAGTTGGCAAAAGGGCCACTGATGTGGTAGCTTCAGAGCTCTGGTCCATTGACGAGCTCTCGCTCATGGAATCATTTGTTTTACCCCTGCCGGAGCCTGAATGACTGCCTCTTTTCTTGACAGGTCTGCCGCGGTTTCGCTGCGTCGAAATAGGCGTAGAAGCAATTGCTTCATTAGCAAACATGGGTCGGTCAGCTTCGGCGACTTTCCCTTTTTTGCTGCACGGCGACGTTTCAGTATTTTGGGTGGCCAATGTTATTTGTGTGTCAACAGATGACACACTGTGTTGCGAAGTCATATTGGCTCCGCTCCGGCTTTTGGGGGTCTGCCCCTTCTTTTACTTCCAATGGAAGAAGCCGGGGTGCTTAATTGTAAAGCACTAATATTAGGCGTTGTGGTGCCCGGGTGTGATGCCACCCCATTCTCATCTGCACTTCCGTCTGGGACGGGTGAGCGACCACGGCTGACAGATTTCTCCATCTGCCGTTGGTACCGCTCTTGTTCCTTCTTTCTTTTAACTTCTTGTTTTGAAGGCATCTGAAAACAACGATGAAGCAATGATGTGTACATGTGGCAAAATATTTTGGAAAAACAACCATTAAACCACATTAAATCAAATATTTATCAAAAATTTGAAAATGTGAATAATAGTGTGTATCTTCCTTGGTTGCCACAGTGATGCCGTTGCGAATCAATCAGTGCATGATTCCTCTGCGAATCAATAAGCCAGGCTCACATGTCTAATTTCGCATAAAGGACATTGAGTGCAGAAATTGACCGCTCACACATCCCGTTAAGAATGCAGATAGAGATTAAGCATTGATTGCCGAATTCAATCAGCTTATTGAGAACCACAATCCCCGGGGGGCAGGTAATCGGACCAAAGTCCACAAAGGACTGGTCCACATTTTGGTTGACTCCGATATCCTACGTTACCTCTCACCAGTCCACTGGTCTTGGCAAAGTGCGGGACCAGCTTCGCACCGGATGTCGGCCGGCAACGATAAGGAATTCATTGTAAACCTTTCGGATAGGCGTAGAAGTCTTATTCTGCGAAATACACTTACCAAGAAAACTTGGCACGAACCACAATCTCCAAAAGGGCAGGTCCGAAACGAACCACAATCCCCCGGCTGGACAGGTCTTAGCCGGTGAACCACAATCCCCCGGAGGGGCAGTTCCTTGGCCGGTGAACCACAATCCCCCGGCTGGACAGGTCTTAGCCGGTGAACCACAATCCCCCGGAGGGGCAGGTCCTTGGCCGGTGAACCACAATCCCCCATGGGCAGGTCCTTGGCCGGTGAACCACAATCCCCCGGAGGGGCAGGTCCTTGGCCGGTGAACCACAATCCCCCGGCTGGACAGGTCTTAGCCGGTGAACCACAATCCCTCGGAGGGGCACGTCCTTGGCCGGTGAACCACAATCCCCCGAAGGGGCAGGTCCTTGGCCGGTGAACCACAATCCCCCATGGGCAGGTCCTTGGCCGGTGAACCACAATCCCCCGGAGGGGCAGGTCCTTGGCCGGTGAACCACAATCCCCCGGAGAAAGGCAGGTCCTTGGCCGGTGAACCACAATCCCCCGGAGGGGCAGGTCCTTGGCCGGTGAACCACAATCCCCCGAAGGGGCAGGTCCTTGGCCAATTAACCACAATCCCCCGGAGGGGCAGGTACTTGGCCGGTGAACCACAATCCCCCGGAGGGGCAGGTCCTTGGCCGGTGAACCACAATCCCCCGGAGGGGCACTTAATTTCATATGAATGAATTTGTCTGCCAGATAAAGGCCAACTTTTCCTAATTTTTTGTGCCAAAATTTGATTTGTTCATTTATTTTAGGTTATAAATGTGTAGGCTGAATTAAAAGAAAAATTCTTTGTTTTATTTTTGCATACACCTTTGCATTTGTTATTAGGTCCGAAAAACTCGCAACGCAAACACTTCTTTGTAGGTGAACAGAAATTTTAAAGTTATATGTATGTATATGCTCGACAAAAAATGATTTTATAAAAAGTAATTAATTTGTGGGTGAAAACAGCTAACCAGACTAAAACGACCCCTGACATAAAACGGCCAAACTAAACCGACCCTGTGTACGACAAATTAACGATTCTTCATTTGCATGATTTTCTTCTACTCATTTGATTAGCACTTTTTTAATTTTATATTTTTATTAATTTTTTATAATTTTCATTTAGTTTCAACCAATGAAAACAATTTTGAATTGTTTTCAATTAATTGCTATGACTAAAAGTAAAAATCCAATAAATTTTAACTTTTAAAAAATTTCAATTTTATTACGACAGCATAAATTTTGGTGCTATAACAAATAACTATGTGTTCTATAGATTTAATATATTTTTTAGATCTCATTTAATAAAATTTTTGGAGAAATCAAACTTGGGCACCTTTTCTAATACTTTTTAAGTTTATAATTTAATTTTTTATATAATCATCTTTTAATTGTTTTTAAAATTTTAAATTTTCGCATTCTAACTACAATTTTATCTAATAATGAAATCTAAAATGTTTTTTTTATTCGCAAAGAAACACAAAGTTTTTTTTCACTAGGTCATTAGCAAAATTTTATTTTAATATATCATTTTAGGAATATAAACCTTTTATATTTATTTTCTTATTTTATTATTTAATTGATTGAATTTTCACATTCTTATTTACAAATATTATGTATTGAAGTTCAAAATTTTAACTATTTTCCCCATATAGTTCGTCGTGTATCCTTTTTTCCTCACCATTCCGATTTTCTAATTTAACTATTTAATTCTTGAAATTAAGATATCCCTAAATTAAAATTAATATAGTATAGTAAAATAAAATTTTTTTCATTAGAATGCACTATTTAATTATTTGTTATAGTAATTGTTTATTCAAAAATTTAACTGATATAGAAAAATTAAAACTATTTTCGTACTACAGTAAAACATTTTTCTTTTGAGCGTTTTTGATTTTTTTCTATTCTAACGAATAAATATTTGTGGCTCCTCTGTATTTATTTATTAAGAATTTTTTAATAAAATTTATTTATTCATGCAAGATTCAGTCTGATTGATTTATTATCATTTTATAATTTTAGCATGCCGACAAGCTATCATTCAAGTTATAATATTCCAAAAATTTATTATTTTAAGTAATTTGCAAGAATATATCTTACTCTTCAATTATTTTATTCTTAATGAATTGTTCGGTTATTAATCTTTTTATTTTTTTGATGAATGAAATAAGGTTTTTTGTAATTTTGAAACATTTTTAATATTTTTCAATATAATTAATATATCTTCTTTAGCTCTTTTTAAATTTAGACCCCTCGGTGTCTCACATTTTTTCTTTAATATACAGAATTTAATTATATATGCTCGAGCGATTTATCTCAATTTTAATTCCGTTAAAAGGTATTAATTATAGACTAATTAACATTAATAGAATTGAATTTGTCTTTGATTAATTCAAATATATTTTTATTATTTGAACTGTTCATTCCCATTTTATTTTAAAAGATGGATTATTAATGCATATCCTCTAAATTATGTTCTCCCAAAATAATACATAAATCACGAGATTAAATTTATATTTCTCTCCTTTCAATGTTCAAATTTTTGTTGTTCTAAATAATATGAATTAATCAGTTTTATTGCTTATTTCAATCGTTAATCGTTCTAGACCAATCTACATATGATATTAAATCGCTTTAAATGCATTTCTTTTTTAAAACAATTCTATATTAATTGTTCGCTTCTTGCGTAAGACATTCTTTTATATTCGTTTCTTTATGCATAAGAATTTATTCTTTATTAAAAAATATTTATTTATTAAATATAAATTCAAATTCAAACACACATTCAAGTAAAATACCAAAAAATATGCAAACAAACAAATAAAATAGAGTTAGTTTAGTGCTTAATTTAAATTTGTTGATGTGTTTCATGATTTCTTGCTTTTATTTTTTTATTCATTAAAAAGGATATTTTAAATAATAATAAAAACCGAAAATTTTATGTTTTAATTTAGAAGAATTACAATATATTATCATTTAACAATTGTTTAATGATCATTTTTTTATAAATCATTATAAGTTAATATTTTTTTGTGATTATTTAACTTTACATTTCTAAAAAATTTAGCTTAAGTTTTATCAATCCATAAAAATAACATTTTTTAAAATTCTAATGTAAAGCTGAATTTTTTTATTAAACTTCCTAAACCTTTCCTAAAGAAATGAAATACGATATAAATTCTAAATTGGAAATATTCTAAAAAATAAAAATAAAATTTGGCTTTAGATGGCTTGTAAAAAACCACTAAAAATAAAATAATTTTTTATTCAGAAATAATATCGCAATTTAAAAATATGAAAATAAAAAGTCAAAATTCAGAAAACTTGAATATATTTAGAAATTTAGACATTATTTTAGTTAATATTGTTGTGTATTTACTACAACAATAAAAATGTTTGGTTTTTAACCAAAGCAAATGTTGTCCAATAAATAAATAAATAATTTATTAAACAAATAAATATGGAGGACAGCAGGGAATAAATAAATAAAATAATGAAATGGTGGAATGAATGGGAGAATGCCCGGAGTGAGGGAAAGGGAGACATATTTATGGGGCTGGTCAAGGGGCGGGACGAGAGACAATAAGAGAGGGAGTGAAAGGGAAAATATAATCAATAATCGGTGTGGTCCCTTATCCAACACCTCCCTTCTTTGGAAAAGTCCCTCCTGCGCGAGATGTCATGGCCGGACGATGTCGTACTTCGGCTTCGACGGCTCCATGTCCAATCGCTGAGGTGCCCTCTTGGCGCGTGCTGATGTTCGCGGCGCATTTTGACTTCGGCCAATTGGAGATTTGGCTTTTTCAATCTCCTTAATGGGGGTCTGATTCGTTTGGTCCCCAGCCAAATCATTTCCATTTTCTTGGCCAAGTTGCGGTGTCTCCATTTCTACTGGGAAACGGCGGCGAATTTGGTTGACAAGGCGGTGGACTGCGCAACGGAGCGTCGGAACGTCGACTCGATAAGTCGGAGAGTTGCCAACTCTCTCGATAATCGTCGCCGGCAACCAATTTGCCTTATTGCCTTTCAAATTCCAAATGAAAACTGGCTCTCCATTTTGGAAAATGATGGGCTTGGGGCCGTTTTTGTCGTTGAATTGCCGTTTCATCTTTTGACGGTAATTTTGTTGAAAATTGCCAAAATTTTTCAAATCCACTTTCGGCATTTTCTGATTGGTGGGATGGACCAATGAAATTTTGGTTCGCATCCGGCGTCCAAGGAATAATTCGTCGGGAGAGTGTCCGTCGAGCACTGCACTTGGCGTTGTTCTGTAGGCCAAAAGTGCTTTGGGAATCCAATCTTTGCCTTCTTTTCGGCACTTTTTCATGGCCCTCTTGAAGATGTCGACGAATCGTTCGGCCGCCCCATTTGACATCGGGTGATATGGCGGCGTGAACGTGTGACGAATGTCGAATTCCTTGCAGAAGTTGGCGAATTCCGCTGATCGGAATTGTGTTCCGTTGTCGGACACAATTTCTCGGGGAATTCCCATTCGATGGACGAACGATTTTAGCATAGCGACGGTCTTTTCGCTTGTTGCACGACTCATCTCCCAAACTTCCGGCCAGTTTGAATAGGCGTCGACGACAACGAGATACGTTTGGCCGTCTTCGCATGGGCCCGCAAAGTCGAGATGGATGCGCTCAAAAACTTCGTCTGCCGCTTTCCAAGGCTGAATTTGTGCCTTTGTTGGGTTTTTCGCGGCCATTTGACAGTCGTCGCATTGGCGGACAGTGCGCTCAATTTCGCTGTTGATCCCTGGCCAATAAACATGGTTTTTGGCAATGGCCTTCATCCGAACAATTCCTGGATGGGCAAAATGAAGGGATTTCAGAATTTGTCTGCGAAGTGTCGTTGGAATGATTACACGGTCGCCATAAGTGAGACAACCATCGATTTCGGTTATTTGGTCTCTTTTTGGATAAAATGGCATCAGATCAGTGTCTGTGCATTTTTGTGGCCATCCTTTGTTGGTGAATTTGCTGATTTGTTGAAGGACTTCGTCCGTTTTCGTCTGATCAGCAATTTCTTTGGCCGTGATCGGCAATTGCTCAACTTTGGCCTGAAAAACGAAGTTGACGTAGCATTCTGTCTTTTCGCAAATGTTGGCGATCAGAATGTCTTCGTTGGGCCGTGGGTAGTTTGCAATCAGTCGCGACAGGACGTCGGCGTTTCCAAACGAATTTGTGTTGACATATTTTATGTCAAATTCATAATTGGAGAGTATTAACGCCCAACGTTGAAGTCGGCTGGCGGCATAGATCGGAATGCCTTTCTTCGATCCAAAAATGGCCAAAAGGGGCTTGTGGTCGGTCAGCAGCGTAAATTTTCTACCGTACAGCATCCGGTGAAATTTTTGAACTGCGAAGACCAAGCCAAGTGCCTCCTTTTCGATTTGGCTGTAGTTGTGTTGTGCCGCGTTGAAGGTACAAGAGGCGTGTTCAATGACGCGCTCACTCTTGTCCGGAAAGATGTGGCTTATCGTCGCGCCAATTCCATCTTTCGAAGCGTCGGCAGCGACTACGATCGGCAATTCTGGATCGAAATGAGTCAACAGTAAATCGGAAAGCATAATTTCTTTCGCTTTCTCAAAAGATTTCTGTTGCTCAACTCCCCATTCCCATTTGGCCTCCTTCTTAAGCAATTCATCCAGCGGGCCTCTGAGCTCTCGCATCGGTTTGATGAATTTGCCGTAATAAGTGAGTGCGCCGAGGAATGATCGGAGCGTTGATTTGTCGGTCGGTGCCGGCATTTTCTCAATGGCTTCTGCCCTTGATGGGTCAGGTCGAATGCCATTTTCAGAGATAATGTGGCCCAGGAAAAGCGTTTCCTTTTGCAGGAAACTGCATTTTTCCAATTGAATTCGAAGGCCATATTCACTGATTTTGTCGAAAACCGCGAAAATTGTTGAGGTGTGATCGGTCAGTGATTTATTGGCGATCACAACATCATCCAAATAGACGAATGCGCCTGGAATTCCGGCGATGATTTTGTCCATCAATCCTTGAAAAATCGCGGGCGCCGATTTGACTCCAAACGGCAAACGCTGGCACTGAAACAGGCCTCGGTGCGTGTTGAGCACGCAAAGATTTTTCGAGGCTTCCGACAACTCCAACTGCAGATAGGCATCACGCAAGTCGAGCCGTGAGAAAAACTTAGCGCCGCCAACTGCGTTGTAGATGTCCTCAGGTCTTGGCAGTGGATGACGATGCAGTTCGATCGCATCGTTTAGGCCGGTCGAAAAATCGATGCAGACGCGAGTTTTTCCGCTCTTTTTCTTCACTGCCAAAATTGGAGCCGCCCAATGGCTGAACTCGATTGGTTTAATTGCGCCAATTTTTGAAAGACGATCAATTTCGGCATTGACTTCATCCAATGCTCCATGAGGAACAGGCCGAGCCTTGCAGTAGACCGGCTTCGCCTCCTTTTTCAGGATCAGATGAGCTCTGAATTTGGTGCAATGGCCAAGTTCAGGTCCAAAAGTGTTGGCGTAATTGGTTTGAAGTGCCGAAATGAGTGACTTTTCATCACTGATTTGTGATGAAATTGGCTTCGTTGGCAGTGAATTGACGATTTGCGACGAATTTGGAAACATCAATTCCTTCGGGATTATTTCCAATTCTTCAATCCAAGGCATGCCGAGCAAATCCTGATGGATTTCGTCGCTGACGTAAGCAATCAGGCTTGCCTTTCGTCCATTGTACGAAACTTGGCATTTGAATTTGCCTTCGATTGAGAATGCTTTTTCATTGCAATTCCTGACGGTGATGGCCGTTTTGCCTAGCTTTGGTTTGCCAAGCTTTTGCCATGAGTCCGTTTTGATCACCGTGATTTGGGCAGCGGTGTCGACATTCATTGGGTGATCCATCCCATTGATTTGGATGATCACTTCCCACCATTTGTTGCTGCTTCCTTCAATAGCCATACATTTTGGCTTAATTGAGACGGTGTGAATGTGCGTGTCCTTCACGGAATCAGTGGCCACTGCACGAACACGTCGGATCTCTGTGCCGCTTTTGCATGCTTTCGAAATGTGACCGTTCCGTCCGCATTTTTCACACGTCGAGTTTTTGAACCAGCAGTCTTTTTGCCAGTGACTTTTGCCTCCGCATGAATGGCAGGGCTGATCAGGCAGGTCCACTTCCTTTTCAATTGCCGTTGAGTTATTCGGCTGGAAATGTCCTTTGTGGCTTTGCTGTGGCTTCGTTTTGGACTTCGGTTTGTCCCGGATTTGCTGCGGTTTGGCTCGGATGGCACTGGTGCTGCAGGGATTTGAGCCGAGGGAGAGCGCGCTTTCCTTTAGAATTTGGTATTTGCGGCACTCTTCTCCTAGCTCTTGCAGTGAGGTTGACCGTCCGCTCGTTCGACTGTCTTCCAAACGCTGAAGGCATTTTTGCCTCAGATCTGTGAATTCGTCCCGCAATGCAATGATCAGTATCATGCATTTGAGCTTCTCTTTGCTCAGCGAAAGATCGGCATTTTCGCAGGACGAGTTGATCAATGCGATCAAACTTTGTACGTCCTGATGCGCGTCTTGACGAATTTGGAAGCAGTCGAAACGGCGGAGAAACAATGATCGGGTTTCTCCGAACAAATGTTTCAATTTTGCGGTCGTCTCGTCCCAGTTGAAGTCGTTTTGCGACTTAGGTGCGATGCTGTCGATGTACCGCTTGTACTCCGCTTCGCCCAGTTTGCCAATCAATAGATGCACTTTGGACTGGTCGCTGAGTGCGTGTCCGTCCTGGGCGATGATCTGGCCGTAGGCTTGAGCCAAACGTCGAATGTATGCCAACTCAGGGTCATACTCAAATGTTGAAAGGCGAGCATCGATTGATGTCGCTAATGCAGCAGAACTGTTGTTTTGTTCCGCTGATGCTTTCAAAACAGCCTCCAAAATCAGTTTAAGCTGATTGGGGTCCATCAAATTTGGTGATTAGCCAACCCGGCTTTTGAAGAACTTGTCGAGCCGACCCGGCTTTTGTTGAATTTTGTCGACCCGACCCGGCTTTAGAAGAATAAGCAGTTCTTTTGCCTGCTTTTTTTTTGACGAAATTGACGAGCCAACCCGGCTTTTGTCGAATTTTTGCTGAGCCGACCCGGCTTTTGACGAATTTTGATGAGCCGACCCGGCTTTAGACGAATTCGGAGCGCCGACCCGGCTTTTGGTGTCTAGCAGTTTCTTTGACTGCTTTTTGAAGAATTTGCCAAATAGGCTTTAAAACAATTCACAGCCAGTCCCGGCTTTTTCGGTGAATTTGTTTTGCCGTCTCGGCTTTGTGCTCCTGAAAACAAAATTTGATGCCTTTTCTCACCCAAAGATGTAGAGCAGGTCCTTTGCTGACTGCGCCAAATTATTGTGTATATTACTACAACAATAAAAATGTTTGGTTTTTAACCAAAGCAAATGTTGTCCAATAAATAAATAAATAATTTATTAAAACAAATAAATATGGAGGACACAGCAGGGAATAAATAAATAAAATAATGAAATGGTGGAATGAATGGGAGAATGCCCGGAGTGAGGGAAAGGGAGACATATTTATGGGGCTGGTCAAGGGGCGGGACGAGAGACAATAAGAGAGGGAGTGAAAGGGAAAATATAATCAATAATCGGTGTGGTCCCTTATCCAACAAATATAAACGTAATTATTAAATTTGATGACAACTTCAAAAAGTGGTGAACCATTTTATCTAGCAAAGATATTCCCAACGCTATATATAATTTCGTAAATTTATACCTTCTCAAATAAAAGAAAAATAATATTGAATTACTGAAAAAAAGCAAAGTAGCTCTGTATCAAAATTTTTCTTAAATACAAAATAGATTTTATTATTTTTATATATTCCATCATTTTTGAATTCTTTCTAATAAATCAGAAACTCGAACTTTAAAGATTAAGTATGTTGATCAAAACAATAAATTAACGATTGGTTGTAATGATTTATAATTATTACTCCGTATCAAATAAATTAAAGTTTAGATTTTTTTTAAATTTAAATTTAATTCTCTTTAAAAAATTTAATAGATTTTTTAATAATTTTTTAATTTTAAAATTTTTTTAGACAGCAATTTTTAAACAATTAGATGAAATCAATCAATGCCCAATCAGATCAATTGGTTCCGTTCAGAGTGAAAAAGACTGCGCGTTTGAGCGCTTCGAACCATACCTAAAAGGTCATTTATAGCAATTGATATTATTTAAGTTTGATGGTAATGTTTCATAAATTATTATTTTTATAAAGATTCTATTGCTAAATGACGTATTTAAGTGTTTTTGCAAGTATTTTTATAATTATTATTTTTGTTATTGTTGTCTTTTTTTTCGTAAAAAATTCTTGTTATTTTAAAGGTTTGGTTGTCGAATTTATATTTATATGGTAAAACGCATTATTCATCTCATTATAAATGATTATTTTGGCGTTTTGTCATTTAAATAGTTAAAATTCATATTTTGGCGTTTTGCCAATTTTTTCAACTTTTTTTAATGAAAATTATGAATTTAATAAACCAAAACCTGGACCGGGAATTGCCGGGACTGTGAAAAACCTGGAGCGCACCTCGATTTTCGCCCGGGACGTGAACGGGAACAAGCTGGTAATTTTCCCAATAAAAAAGTTTAAAAATGGAAAAATTAAAATTTTTGATTATTCAAGTGAAAATTTATAATTTTAAAAAACCAAAAGTAAAGAAATATTATAAACATTTTGAATAAATTTACTTCAAATAACTATTTTCAAACAATTAAGAATATTACTAAAATTCAGAATTTTAATCTTTATCTGACCAGAATGTAATTAACGACATGAAAATCCGAAAATTTTGCAGAAAACATCAAATTCGGTATTTTTCAATAAATTTAAATTTATATTATTATATTGCAACCTATCGGTACATTTCGATACAAAAATTATGAATTTTTTATTTCCTTATTAATTATTTAGCTTTCTTCAATTGAGCAATTTTATTTAATCCTTTTGTGCTATATCGTCGAGCCCAGCTGGAGGTGTCAGCATGTCGAAACGATTTAATTTGTTTTAAAAATATGTTAAAAAGAATTTTTAACTTAAAATTTTTCATTAAAATACTTTTCATAAACATTCTTGTAAAATATCTCTTTATTATTTTAACTGCTTATTCACTTTATTGATATATATTTAAATCATGTGTGCCCTATATATTGCTTCTTTCTGAAAAAAATGCCAGCTTAATGTCTATTTTTCCTTATTTATCGTTGAAAATTTTTAATTTTTTTTATATTTCGAAATGCTCTTGAACGATTTTACAAAAAATAACGTCGAGTATCCTTCAGTTAATAATTTATTACATAACTGTTTATTCACTTTATTCATTACATTAACGCTATAATTTAAGAAAATTAATAATAATTGGATTTAGTAATCTAATTGGTATATTATATTTGTTTTTAATTTTTAATATTCTCAATTCATAATTATTTATATCCTTTTTATGCATTTGTTAAATTTCATTTAGATGTATTTTTATTTCATATATTAAATTACCGTTTAAATTATTAATGTATTCTCTTTTTTAGTATTCTTAAATGCATTCGAACTGGTGACATAATTGACTTAACAGGACATTTCACTTGTTTATAGAAAAATATATGTTAGATATAATGAATTAATGAGCTTATCTGTTCAAAGATCTATGTAATTATTGAGAAAGTTTTTAATTAAAGCTTCATTCCGTCCTCTCTTTTGTGAAATATATTTATGGGCTTTTACATGACATAAAAATGACCTAAATATTCTTAGAATAATATTGCCTTTGATATCTCTTTTTTAAGAAACGATTTTTTCGAGGTATATTTTCAAAACTTTTAGTTTTAAAAAGAAATTTTACAAAATACTCAAAATATATAAAAAATGAAATATGTATAAAATTACATAATTTAGAATTTTTGGAGTATTTAATAAAAAACACGATTATAAGGAGAATTTTTTTTTTGCAATTTTTCGAAAAGTTAGTCCTTTTTTTGTGGTTCTTAGAATAGATCATTCACACAAATAATTTTGTTAAGCGCTTAATACTAACTCATAATAATTTTGCAAGAAAAATGTTTTCTGAAGTAATTGTTTGGTTAAATAATTATTTATTTTGTAAATATTATTTTACTAAATTCAATTTGTTATATTTTAATCGAGTATTATATTTTCATATTGCTTTTTATACTATTGTGTTGGTTTTTTCGCTAAATTATTTTAATTGCTCTCGCGTGTCAATATGTCTTGTTGCTTTTCCGAATTTATGATTTACTTTGTTATTATTAAATCATTAAATTTTATTTTTAATTTGATAGTTAATAAAAACAAAATATGATTATTATAATAACAATCTATTTAAATTATACATAATTTTAAACATGCCTTAAGCGCACTCAAATATTTTCTTATCGCTCCCTCTGAACAAAGTCTTGAGTTTCTTCATTTAAAAATTTTACTAAGGCATTTTGTTAAATTAATACTACGGCATTAATATTTAAAAAGTTTATACAATTAATTATATTTTTTTCGGTTTACAATAATTAAAAATTTATTTATTTTATATTTCTATAAGTAAAAAATTGACCAACTTAAAATTCATAAAATTCATTTGTAATAAAATTAAATTGTGCCTTATCTAATTAAATTTAATGAAAAATTAAAAAAAAGTTCAGTTTCAATATTTTCTATATTAATCGTAATTTAAATTTTATTTTTAGAAATAATCTATGTAAATTTAGGAAAATATAATTGCAAATGAATATTTGTTTTTTCAAACTGTTTCATTTGTAAATTTTAATTTTTTTAAAAATAAAAGAATGTATATTAATGCGTGTTCGAACCAATTATGAATCATTTATATGTTATTTTTAATTTTTTCACTTTAATCCTGTTTAAAAATTTATTCATATTTATGTCATTTGTTTTCCGCAATAATATAAAATATTATTCTCATAATTAACCCAAAAAATTTAAATTTTTCAAAATTTTATCTCAAATAAAAATATTTACAAATATTTGAGATATAACGATTTCTATTATTCAACTAAGAAGATAATAATGTGATCAATTAAGATTTAAATATTTAAGTACGATTTAGTTTATCGAAAAATCATTAATTTAAAAAGCATACGCATTTTTGATTAAATTTTATTTGCTCGGTATTTTTTTAAGTCCTTAATAATAATCAGGTATGATTTGCTATTTATCTATATTGTTTGAAAATTTTTTAATAGATTTATTTTAAAAAATTTAATTGTTTCTATTTTTAATTTTAAATTTATTTCCTTATTAAAAAAGTGAATATTCGTGTTAATAAAATTGGCCAAAAAATATTGAAATTAATATGTATTATTATTGCTGTTTATTTATTAATTAATGAAATTATTCGATTTATTTCTAATTGCATTTACATTTTCGATTGAACCTAAGATTGTATTAATGTCTTTATTTTTTATCTTCTAAGAATTAATAATTTTTGTATGTTATTCCAATGAGTTGATTATAGATTTTTAAATTAAACATTAATCTAGCATGATTTTTTAAAATTCTCATCTTCATTCCAACTCATGAGGGAGTTTTGCTCATTTGCATAGAGGTTGGGTGCCTAATTTGTATTCGGTCAACCTCAAAATGTCTCACTATAAATTAGTAAAAATTCAATGCTTGATAAAAAATATTTTTCTGAATAATATAATTTGTAATTAACTTTATTATTAAAATTATTAATAATGTGTTGTGTATGAGCAAAATTTAAAGGGGAATATTTATTCTAAATAAATAAATGCACTGAATTGGTAGGTCAAGTAAATAAATGCAAAACAATCAAATTAACAAATGAATGAGGAAATGGCGAGGGAAGGGATTTTTTTTTTTAGTTCATCCAACTTGTTTTTCGATATAGAAGTAACTGATAATTTCCTTACTATAGATCCTTTTTTATCTTTTTTATATACCTTTACGATGCACTCATATGTTTGTTATTGCTCAAATGTGTATGTAATTCAAATATAAATTTTTGTGTTATTTATTTTTTATTATATTTTGCTGTAACAAACTTTTATATAAAAACATAAACAATCGAGTCTTCTTACGTTTCTTTATGATAAATATTTTTCTGCATAATAATATTAGATTATTCGTTTGTAGTTAATTGTTATGCTATATTTTTTAAATTTCATTATAATATAACCAATTTTTCATACCTCTTGCAAACTGCAACAATTTTTCCATTATTCTGTAATATATTGAACAAATAATTAAGGTATGAAATGATTTATATAACTAATTTCATATTTTTATTTTTTTTTTAAATTTTCCATTTGTTAGTTTTTGACTAATACCAAGGCATAGGCTAATTTTTCTAACTTACAGCAATAGGATTTGTTGGGAGAAAAAATGAAATGGCTTTATTAATTAAGGTTTTTTAAGGATATTCGGATTAATCAAATTGTTAAACATGTCCCCATTAAGGTAATATTTTTGAGATTTGCAATCTTGTTTTGTTTTGTAAATTTATTGTTTATTGCATTAAATATATATTGTAGGTCAATGTAATCAAGTCACGGATCCATATTAAAATTGTTTTTTCAATGAAGTATTGCGTATTTGAACTGTTAACTATGTCAAATATATAAGTTCATTTAATATTTTTCATCATATAACTATAAAAGCATATTTATTTATGTCATCAGACTTATTAAACTAAATAAATTTAGTATTTCTATCAACTTTCTTTTCAATTCAATATAAATTTAGATTAATTTTAATTCTTTTTCATCAAATATCATTTTTAATAATTTTTAATTTAATCGAAGCATTGAACGCGTTAAGACGAGCTATACAAATTAGTAGTTGAACCTTTAATTTCTCAAATAATTAAGAAAAACTTTTAATTATAAAGGGGCATTGTAATACATTATTTTGACTTTAATTATTGGATTAAAAATTATCTAATTACTCCTCCTTAAATTAATACTTTTTTTGTTTTGTTTTAAGAGTAGTATTTATTTTTTGTAAATTTTAAATTTACAACTTATTTTCTTATTTTAGAATAAATTGCATTTATTAATATTTATTTATTTATTTTTAGACATTGTCCAAATAATTTTCTAAAAATCAATAAAAAACGTAAAGAAAATTTTATTCATTATGCATTTATAATATTTAAATGAAGCATTCAAATTTTGTAAAATAAGATTATAATAAAATAAAATAAAATTATTAATTATATATTATTATTTTTATTTATTTTTTTAATATTGTCATAAGAGCTCTACGAACCTCAGAGTTATCTTGCTGGAAAATATTAATGTTGTTAGTTTTTTAAATTTTCTTGTTTACTTCAAAGTTTCTTTTTTAATGAGGATGAATTAGTTTTTCTCAGGCCAAAATAATACAACATTTTATGGTTATTCCATTATACAAAACTTTTAAATACATTTTTAGCCTATTATTTTCATAAAAAATTATACTCAATTTAATTATTTTATTTTTATTTTCTCTTTAACATTGATATGAGTAATTAATTAAATATTTTATATTTTTTTCAAATTATTTATTTATATTTATTTTCTTATTTTATTATTTAATTGATTGAATTTTCACATTCTTATTTACAAATATTATTGTATTGAAGTTCAAAATTTTAACTATTTTCCCCATATAGTTCGTCGTGTATCCTTTTTTCCTCACCATTCCGATTTTCTAATTTAACTATTTAATTCTTGAAATTAAGATATCCCTAAATTAAAATTAATATAGTATAGTAAAATAAAAATTTTTTCATTAGAATGCACTATTTAATTATTTGTTATAGCAATTGTTTATTCAAAAATTTAACTGATATAGAAAAATTAAAACTACTTTCGTACTACAGTAAAACATTTTTCTTTTGAGCGTTTTTGATTTTTTTCTATTCTAACGAATAAATATTTGTGGCTCCTCTGTATTTATTTATTAAGAATTTTTTAATAAAATTTAATTATTCATGCAAGATTCAGTCTGATTGATTTATTATCATTTTATAATTTTAGCATGCCGACAAGCTATCATTCAAGTTATAATATTCCAAAAATTTATTATTTTAAGTAATTTGCAAGAATATATCTTACTCTTCAATTATTTTATTCTTAATGAATTGTTCGGTTATTAATCTTTTTATTTTTTTGATGAATGAAATAAGGTTTTTTGTAATTTTGAAACATTTTTAATATTTTTCAATATAATTAATATATCTTCTTTAGCTCTTTTTAAATTTAGACCCCTCGGTGTCTCACATTTTTTCTTTAATATACAGAATTTAATTATATATGCTCGAGTGATTTATCTCAATTTTAAATTCCGTTAAAAGGTATTAATTATAGACTAATTAACATTAAAAGAATTGAATTTGTCTTTGATTAATTCAAATATATTTTTTATTTGAACTGTTCATTCCCATTTTATTTTAAAAGATGGATTATTAATGCATATCCTCTAAATTATGTTCTCCAAAATAATACATAAATCACGAGATTAAATTTATATTTCTCTCCTTTCAATGTTCAAATTTTTGTTGTTCTAAATAATATGAATTAATCAGTTTTATTGCTTATTTCAATCGTTAATCGTTCTAGACCAATCTACATATGATATTAAATCGCTTTAAATGCATTTCTTTTTTAAAACAATTCTATATTAATTGTTCGCTTCTTGCGTAAAGACATTCTTTTATATTCGTTTCTTTATGCATAAGAATTTATTCTTTATTAAAAAATATTTATTTTATTAAATATAAATTCAAATTCAAACACACATTCAAGTAAATACCAAAAAATATGCAAACAAACAAATAAAATAGAGTTAGTTTAGTGCTTAATTTAAATTTGTTGATGTGTTTCATGATTTCTTGCTTTTATTTTTTTTTTATTCATTAAAAAGGATATTTTAAATAATAATAAAAACCGAAAATTTTATGTTTTAATTTAGAAGAATTACAATATATTATCATTTAACAATTGTTTAATGATCATTTTTTTATAAATCATTATAAGTTAATATTTTTTTGTGATTATTTAACTTTACATTTCTAAAAAATTTAGCTTAAGTTTTATCAATCCATAAAAATAACATTTTTTAAAATTCTAATGTAAAGCTGAATTTTTTTATTAAACTTCCTAAACCTTTCCTAAAGAAATGAAATACGATATAAATTCTAAATTGGAAATATTCTAAAAAATAAAAATAAAATTTGGCTTTAGATGGCTTGTAAAAAACCACTAAAAATAAAATAATTTTTTATTCAGAAATAATATCGCAATTTAAAAATATGAAAATAAAAAGTCAAAATTCAGAAAACTTGAATATATTTAGAAATTTAGACATTATTTTAGTTAATATAAACGTAATTATTAAATTTGATGACAACTTCAAAAAAGTGGTGAACCATTTTATCTAGCAAAATGATATTCCAACGCTATATATAATTTCGTAAATTTATACCTTCTCAAATAAAAGAAAAAATAATATTGAATTACTGAAAAAAAGCAAAGTAGCTCTGTATCAAAATTTTTCTTAAATACAAAATAGATTTATTATTTTTATATATTCCATCATTTTTGAATTCTTTCTAATAAATCAGAAACTCGAACTTTAAAGATTAAGTATGTTGATCAAAACAATAAATTAACGATTGGTTGTAATGATTTATAATTATTACTCCGTATCAAATAAATTAAAGTTTAGATTTTTTTAAATTTAAATTCTCTTTAAAAAATTTAATAGATTTTTTAATAATTTTTTAATTTTAAATTTTTTTAGACAGCAATTTTTAAACAATTAGATGAAATCAATCAATGCCCAATCAGATCAATTGGTTCCGTTCAGAGTGAAAAAGACTGCGCGTTTGAGCGCTTCGAACCATACCTAAAAGGTCATTTATAGCAATTGATATTATTTAAGTTTGATGGTAATGTTTCATAAATTATTATTTTTATAAAGATTCTATTGCTAAATGACGTATTTAAGTGTTTTGCAAGTATTTTTATAATTATTATTTTTGTTATTGTTGTCTTTTTTTCGTAAAAAATTCTTGTTATTTTAAAGGTTGGTTGTCGAATTTATATTTATATGGTAAAACGCATTTCTCGTCATTATAAATGATTATTTTGGCGTTTTGTCATTAAATAGTTAAAATTCATATTTTGGCGTTTTGCCAATTTTTTCAACTTTTTTTAATGAAAATTTATGAATTTAATAAACCAAAACCTGGACCGGGAATTGCCGGGACTGAAAAACCTGGAGCGCACCTCGATTTTCGCCCGGGACGTGAAACGGGAACAAGCTGGTAATTTTCCCAATAAAAAAGTTTAAAAATGGAAAAATTAAAATTTTTGATTATTCAAGTGAAAATTTATAATTTTAAAAACCAAAAGTAAAGAAATATTATAAACATTTTGAATAAATTTACTTCAAATAACTATTTTCAAACAATTAAGAATATTACTAAAATTCAGAATTTTAATCTTTATCTGACCAGAATGTAATTAACGACATGAAAATCCGAAAATTTTGCAGAAAACATCAAATTCGGTATTTTTCAATAAATTTAAATTTATATTATTATATTGCAACCTATCGGTACATTTCGATACAAAAATTATGAATTTTTTATTTCCTTATTAATTATTTAGCTTTCTTCAATTGAGCAATTTTATTTAATCCTTTTGTGCTATATCGTCGAGCCCAGCTGGAGGTGTCAGCATGTCGAAACGATTTAATTTGTTTTAAAAATATGTTAAAAAGAATTTTTAACTTAAAATTTTTCATTAAAATACTTTTCATAAACATTCTTGTAAAATATCTCTTTATTATTTTAACTGCTTATTCACTTTATTGATATATATTTAAATCATGTGCCCTATATATTGCTTCTTTCTGAAAAAATGCCAGCTTAATGTCTATTTTTCCTTATTTATCGTTGAAAATTTTAATTTTTTTTATATTTCGAAATGCTCTTGAACGATTTTACAAAAAATAACGTCGAGTATCCTTCAGTTAATAATTTATTACATAACTGTTTATTCACTTTATTCATTACATTAACGCTATAATTTAAGAAAATTAATAATAATTGGATTTAGTAATCTAATTGGTATATTATATTTGTTTTTAATTTTTAATATTCTCAATTCATAATTATTTATATCCTTTTTATGCATTTGTTAAATTTCATTTAGATGTATTTTTATTTCATATATTAAATTACCGTTTAAATTATTAATGTATTCTCTTTTTTAGTATTCTTAAATGCATTCGAACTGGTGACATAATTGACTTAACAGGACATTTCACTTGTTTATAGAAAATATATGTTAGATATAATGAATTAATGAGCTTATCTGTTCAAAGATCTATGTAATTATTGAGAAAGTTTTTAATTAAAGCTTCATTCCGTCCTCTCTTTTGTGAAATATATTTATGGGCTTTTACATGACATAAAAATGACCTAAATATTCTTAGAATAATATTGCCTTTGATATCTCTTTTTTAAGAAACGATTTTTTCGAGGTATATTTTCAAAACTTTTAGTTTTAAAAAGAAATTTTACAAAATACTCAAAATATATAAAAAATGAAATATGTATAAAATTACATAATTTAGAATTTTTGGAGTATTTAATAAAAAACACGATTATAAGGAGAATTTTTTTTTTGCAATTTTTCGAAAAGTTAGTCCTTTTTTTGTGGTTCTTAGAATAGATCATTCACACAAATAATTTTGTTAAGCGCTTAATACTAACTCATAATAATTTTGCAAGAAAAATGTTTTCTGAAGTAATTGTTTGGTTAAATAATTATTTATTTTGTAAATATTATTTTACTAAATTCAATTTGTTATATTTTAATCGAGTATTATATTTTCATATTGCTTTTTATACTATTGTGTTGGTTTTTTCGCTAAATTATTTTAATTGCTCTCGCGTGTCAATATGTCTTGTTGCTTTTCCGAATTTATGATTTACTTTGTTATTATTAAATCATTAAATTTTATTTTTAATTTGATAGTTAATAAAAACAAAATATGATTATTATAATAACAATCTATTTAAATTATACATAATTTTAAACATGCCTTAAGCGCACTCAAATATTTTCTTATCGCTCCCTCTGAACAAAGTCTTGAGTTTCTTCATTTAAAAATTTTACTAAGGCATTTTGTTAAATTAATACTACGGCATTAATATTTAAAAAGTTTATACAATTAATTATATTTTTTTCGGTTTACAATAATTAAAAATTTATTTATTTTATATTTCTATAAGTAAAAAATTGACCAACTTAAAATTCATAAAATTCATTTGTAATAAAATTAAATTGTGCCTTATCTAATTAAATTTAATGAAAAATTTAAAAAAAGTTCAGTTTCAATATTTTCTATATTAATCGTAATTTAAATTTTATTTTTAGAAATAATCTATGTAAATTTAGTAAAATATAATTGCAAATGAATATTTGTTTTTTCAAACTGTTTCATTTGTAAATTTTAAATTTTTTTTAAAATAAAAGAATGTATATTAATGCGTGTTCGAACCAATTATGAATCATATGGGGGAGGGAGGGTATATAGGGAATAAAAAAGCAAAAAAAATGAGCAAATTCCGGTGGTGCAGCGGCCCGCCCTAATTTTGAGACACGCAGCGGCCCGCCTCATTTGTATTTGTACGTCGAGAGCGGCGGCTCCCCAGTGGGCACCAGGGGGCCGTGGAGGACGGGGCCCGGTGGGTCAGGTGCAATGCCGCAATGCCAGTCTCCTCATCGCACTGGTAGAGCAGTGGAATTTTTCGGCCACTAAAGTTATGAACATTATATACATTTACATTGGTACCCATGTAAATGTACATTTTGTATTGAAAATCATAAAAAAAAATTGAAAAAAATGGCAAAACGTACATGCAAAGCAGTGCCTGTGCAAGGCCATGGCGCTTGTACATTTCCTGCGCCTTTGTTGCCGGCACGAAGTCGTAGCCGGCAACCGGTGGCTTAACAAAAAAAGTTTTTTTTTAAATTTTGTGAATAAATTTGAAAAGCATTTTACCTCCTTCTTCGGTTTCTCCGTGTAAATAACATTCGGAACACCGGAGTGCACTCGCTGGGCCACATCTGCCAGTTCGTCCCAGCGTCGCTGCACAGCAGCGGCCCGGTCACAGTTGTTCAACATGAAGTCTGTAAAGACCATCCGCAAATTTGGGCGAACTGGAAAAAAGTTTTAATATTTCAGTTTTCACCCCTTTTTCCCACCTATCGGTACATTTACGGGGGTACCCATGTAAATGCACTGATAGGTGGGTAAAAGGGTTAAGCTCTTTATACCGAAATCCTTACCAAATTTGCGCTGGGTATGCGATATGCAGCTGCCCTGGTCACTGGTGGTGACCATGTCGGTCCAGCGACCTTTTGGGTCGGAGTGGCGCTGCACTGTGTGGTTAAGCGACTACAAAAAAAATAATGTTATTTTATTTAAAATTATTTGAAAAAAAACCTTGAACTTTCCAAATTCGGCCACCAATTTGGTGTTTGAGCAGCGGCCCTTGGGGTGGCCATCCTGCAGGCAGATGAAGCAGCTTTTGCTTTTTCTGTCCGCAACACGCTTGAAGTGCTCCATGTACTGGCCCTCCAGCTGTAGGAAGGCAGCGGCCCATTCCACTGCAAAGAGAAAAAAAATATTTTACAAAAAAAAATTAAGAACCCCAAGCTTCCAAAATCCAGCACTCCGCCGGCCTGTGGCCGATACCCAGGCAGCACACGCATGCTACCCGGGTACCGCCATTTGGCCCTGCGCTTTGTAGGACGGGCATTCGGAAGGCCGGTGCCGGCCTTCGGTGCAGACCGGGCACAAATTCTCGTGCCCGGTCTTCCAAATGCTGTTGGCAGCGGCCCAACCGCCGTTGATTATGCTGCTGTTGTTGTACATAAAAACGAATTTACGAAGGAGGAAGAGAGAGTAGTAGAAATTTCGAAGTAAAAATGTTCAAAATAAACAAATTAAAAAATTTTAATTTTAAAAACAAATTAAAAGACAAAATAAATTTAAATTGTTGCTCGTTTGGCATTATGTTATTAGATAAATTTGAAATAATTTTTGTTTATATTTAATTTACTTATTAAATTTTGCCTGCGGCTTTGTAAGCCATCCGCTTATCCCCCCGTATCCCTTTTATCCTAAAACCGGTTTTTTCTGTAGAGAACATATTTTTCTAAAATTAAAGCTTAATTTCAAATTTGTATTTAGCAGATTTAAACCGTTTTTTATTTTTTAAATCAAAATTTAAATATACTTTTATTAATAATAATATTTGTTTTCCAGATCAAAATGCCTATATCAACATACTATATGAATGTCATTCATGACATCATAGCGTCCTGGGTTGCACTCCATCTGGACGAAAAAATTGAATTCGACGCCAAGAGGAACCATTTCTTGCGAAAACTTGGGCCGCTGCGTTATGGCAACCGGATCCCGAAGGCCGACAAGGCCCACTACACACCGGAACAGCGAGAGGCCGACCGCTGGTTGTCCAACCACGCTTGGCCGCCCCCAGCGCCCTTCAAGGGCATTCTTTTCCCCGCCAAGAGTAAGTGCTTTAAAATTTTTAGTCTGGGACTGGAACAAGGCTTTTAAGACTGTAATTTCTGTACTATTTGAGATATAACGATTTATATTATTCAACTAAGAAGATAATAATGTGATCAATTAAGATTTAAATATTTAAGTACGATTTAGTTTATCGAAAAATCATTAATTTAAAAAGCATACGCATTTTTGATTAAATTTTATTTGCTCGGTATTTTTTTAAGTCCTTAATAATAATCAGGTATGAAATGCTATTTATCTATATTGTTTGAAAATTTTTTAATAGATTTATTTAAAAACATTTAATTGTTTCTATTTTTAATTTTAAATTTATTTCTTTATTAAAAAAGTGAATATTCGTGTTAATAAAATTGGCCTAAAAATATTGAAATTAATATGTATTATTATTGCTGTTTATTTATTAATTAATGAAATTATTCGATTTATTTCTAATTGCATTTACATTTTCGATTGAACCTAAGATTGTATTAATGTCTTTATTTTTTATCTTCTAAAGAATTAATAATTTTTGTATGTTATTCCAATGAGTTGATTATAGATTTTTAAATTAAACATTAATCTAGCATGATTTTTTAAAATTCTCATCTTCATTCCAACTCATGAGGGAGTTTTGCTCATTTGCATAGAGGTTGGGTGCCTATTTTGTATTCGGTCAACCTCAAAATGTCTCACTATAAATTAGTAAAAATTCAATGCTTGATAACAAATATTTTTCTGAATAATATAATTTGTAATTAACTTTATTATTAAAATTATTAATAATGTGTTGTGTATGAGCAAAATTTAAAGGAGAATATTTATTCTAAATAAATAAATGCACTGAATTGGTAGGTCAAGTAAATAAATGCAAAACAATCAAATTAACAAATGAATGAGGAAATGGCGAGGGAAGGGATTTTTTTTTTTAGTTCATGCAACTTGTTTTTCGATATAGAAGTAACTGATAATTTCCTTACTATAGATCCTTTTTTATCTTTTTTTATATACTTTTACGATGCACTCATATGTTTGTTATTGCTCAAATGTGTATGTAATTCAAATATAAATTTTTGTGTTATTTATTTTTTATTATATTTTGCTGTAACAAACTTTTATATAAAAACATAAACAATCGAGTCTTCTTACGTTTCTTTATGATAAATATTTTTCTGCATAATAATATTAGATTATTCGTTTGTAGTTAATTGTTATGCTATATTTTTTAAATTTCATTATAATATAACCAATTTTTCATACCTCTTGCAAACTGCAACAATTTTTCCATTATTCTGTAATATATTGAACAAATAATTAAGGTATGAAATGATTTTATAACTAATTTCATATTTTTATTTTTTTTTAAATTTTCCATTTGTTAGTTTTTGACTAATACCAAGGCATAGGCTAATTTTTCTAACTTACAGCAATAGGATTTGTTGGGAGAAAAAATGAAATGGCTTTATTAATTAAGGTTTTTTAAGGATATTCGGATTAATCAAATTGTTAAACATGTCCCCATTAAGGTAATATTTTTGAGATTTGCAATCTTGTTTTGTTTTGTGAATTTATTGTTTATTGCATTAAATATATATTGTAGGTCAATGTAATCAAGTCACGGATCCATATTAAAATTGTTTTTTCAATGAAGTATTGCGTAGTCCCGGCTTTTCGGTGAATTTGTTTTGCCGTCTCGGCTTTGTGTCCTGAAAACAAAATTTGATGCCTTTTCTCACCCAAAGATGTAGAGCAGGTCCTTTGCTGACTGCGCCAAATTATTGTGTATTTACTACAACAATAAAAATGTTTGGTTTTTAACCAAAGCAAATGTTGTCCAATAAATAAATAAATAATTTATTAAACAAATAAATATGGAGGACAGCAGGGAATAAATAAATAAAATAATGAAATGGTGGAATGAATGGGAGAATGCCCGGAGTGAGGGAAAGGGAGACATATTTATGGGGCTGGTCAAGGGGCGGGACGAGAGACAATAAGAGAGGGAGTGAAAGGGAAAATATCAATAATCGGTGTGGTCCTTATCCAACAAATATAACGTAATTATTAAATTTTGATGACAACTTCAAAAAAGTGGTGAACCATTTTATCTAGCAAAATGATATTCCAACGCTATATATAATTTTAAATTTATATTCTCAAATAAGAAAAAATAATATTGAATTACTGAAAAAAAGCAAAGTAGCTCTGTATCAAAATTTTTCTTAAATACAAAATAGATTTATTATTTTTATATATTCCATCATTTTTGAATTCTTTCTAATAAATCAGAAACTCGAACTTTAAAGATTAAGTATGTTGATCAAAACAATAAATTAACGATTGGTTGTAATGATTTATAATTATTACTCCGTATCAAATAAATTAAAGTTTAGATTTTTTTAAATTTAAATTCTCTTTAAAAATTTTAATAGATTTTTTAATAATTTTTTAATTTTAAATTTTTTTAGACAGCAATTTTTAAACAATTAGATGAAATCAATCAATGCCCAATCAGATCAATTGGTTCCGTTCAGAGTGAAAAAGACTGCGCGTTTGAGCGCTTCGAACCATACCTAAAAGGTCATTTATAGCAATTGATATTATTTAAGTTTGATGGTAATGTTTCATAAATTATTATTTTTATAAAGATTCTATTGCTAAATGACGTATTTAAGTGTTTTGCAAGTATTTTTATAATTATTATTTTTGTTATTGTTGTCTTTTTTCGTAAAAAATTCTTGTTATTTTAAAGGTTGGTTGTCGAATTTATATTTATATGGTAAAACGCATTTCTCGTCATTATAAATGATTATTTTGGCGTTTTGTCATTAAATAGTTAAAATTCATATTTTGGCGTTTTGCCAATTTTTTCAACTTTTTTAATGAAAATTTATGAATTTAATAAACCAAAACCTGGACCGGGAATTGCGGGACTGAAAAACTGGAGCGCACCTCGATTTTCGCCCGGGACGTGAAACGGGAACAAGCTGGTAATTTTCCCAATAAAAAAGTTTAAAAATGGAAAAATTAAAATTTTTGATTATTCAAGTGAAATTTATAATTTTAAAAACCAAAAGTAAAGAAATATTATAAACATTTTGAATAAATTTACTTCAAATAACTATTTTCAAACAATTAAGAATTTACTTAAAATTCAGAATTTTAATCTTTATCTGACCAGAATGTAATTAACGACATGAAAATCCGAAAATTTTGCAGAAAACATCAAATTCGGTATTTTTCAATAAATTTAAATTTATATTATTATATTGCAACCTATCGGTACATTTCGATACAAAAATTATGAATTTTTTATTTCCTTATTAATTATTTAGCTTTCTTCAATTGAGCAATTTTATTTAATCCTTTTGTGCTATATCGTCGAGCCCAGCTGGAGGTGTCAGCATGTCGAAACGATTTAATTTGTTTTAAAAATATGTTAAAAAGAATTTTTAACTTAAAATTTTTCATTAAAATACTTTTCATAAACATTCTTGTAAAATATCTCTTTATTATTTTAACTGCTTATTCACTTTATTGATATATATTTAAATCATGTGCCCTATATATTGCTTCTTTCTGAAAAAATGCCAGCTTAATGTCTATTTTTCCTTATTTATCGTTGAAAATTTTAATTTTTTTTATATTTCGAAATGCTCTTGAACGATTTTACAAAAAATAACGTCGAGTATCCTTCAGTTAATAATTTATTACATAACTGTTTATTCACTTTATTCATTACATTAACGCTATAATTTAAGAAAATTAATAATAATTGGATTTAGTAATCTAATTGGTATATTATATTTGTTTTTAATTTTTAATATTCTCAATTCATAATTATTTATATCCTTTTTATGCATTTGTTAAATTTCATTTAGATGTATTTTTATTTCATATATTAAATTACCGTTTAAATTATTAATGTATTCTCTTTTTTAGTATTCTTAAATGCATTCGAACTGGTGACATAATTGACTTAACAGGACATTTCACTTGTTTATAGAAAATATATGTTAGATATAATGAATTAATGAGCTTATCTGTTCAAAGATCTATGTAATTATTGAGAAAGTTTTTAATTAAAGCTTCATTCCGTCCTCTCTTTTGTGAAATATATTTATGGGCTTTTACATGACATAAAAATGACCTAAATATTCTTAGAATAATATTGCCTTTGATATCTCTTTTTTAAGAAACGATTTTTTCGAGGTATATTTTCAAAACTTTTAGTTTTAAAAAGAAATTTTACAAAATACTCAAAATATATAAAAAATGAAATATGTATAAAATTACATAATTTAGAATTTTTGGAGTATTTAATAAAAAACACGATTATAAGGAGAATTTTTTTTTTGCAATTTTTCGAAAAGTTAGTCCTTTTTTTGTGGTTCTTAGAATAGATCATTCACACAAATAATTTTGTTAAGCGCTTAATACTAACTCATAATAATTTTGCAAGAAAAATGTTTTCTGAAGTAATTGTTTGGTTAAATAATTATTTATTTTGTAAATATTATTTTACTAAATTCAATTTGTTATATTTTAATCGAGTATTATATTTTCATATTGCTTTTTATACTATTGTGTTGGTTTTTTCGCTAAATTATTTTAATTGCTCTCGCGTGTCAATATGTCTTGTTGCTTTTCCGAATTTATGATTTACTTTGTTATTATTAAATCATTAAATTTTATTTTTAATTTGATAGTTTATAAAAACAAAATATGATTATTATAATAACAATCTATTTAAATTATACATAATTTTAAACATGCCTTAAGCGCACTCAAATATTTTCTTATCGCTCCCTCTGAACAAAGTCTTGAGTTTCTTCATTTAAAAATTTTACTAAGGCATTTTGTTAAATTAATACTACGGCATTAATATTTAAAAAGTTTATACAATTAATTATATTTTTTTCGGTTTACAATAATTAAAAATTTATTTATTTTATTTTATAATTCTATTAAAAATTGACCAACTTAAAATTCATAAAATTCATTTGTAATAAAATTAAATTGTGCCTTATCTAATTAAATTTAATGAAAAATTTAAAAAAAGTTCAGTTTCAATATTTTCTATATTAATCGTAATTTAAATTTTATTTTTAGAAATAATCTATGTAAATTTAGTAAAATATAATTGCAAATGAATATTTGTTTTTTCAAACTGTTTCATTTGTAAATTTTAAATTTTTTTTAAAATAAAAGAATGTATATTAATGCGTGTTCGAACCAATTATGAATCATATGGGGGAGGGAGGGTATATAGGGAATAAAAAAGCAAAAAAAATGAGCAAATTCCGGTGGTGCAGCGGCCCGCCCTAATTTTGAGACACGCAGCGGCCCGCCTCATTTGTATTTGTACGTCGAGAGCGGCGGCTCCCCAGTGGGCACCAGGGGGCCGTGGAGGACGGGGCCCGGTGGGTCAGGTGCAATGCCGCAATGCCAGTCTCCTCATCGCACTGGTAGAGCAGTGGAATTTTTCGGCCACTAAAGTTATGAACATTATATACATTTACATTGGTACCCATGTAAATGTACATTTTGTATTGAAAATCATAAAAAAAAATTGAAAAAAATGGCAAAACGTACATGCAAAGCAGTGCCTGTGCAAGGCCATGGCGCTTGTACATTTCCTGCGCCTTTGTTGCCGGCACGAAGTCGTAGCCGGCAACCGGTGGCTTAACAAAAAAAGTTTTTTTTTAAATTTTGTGAATAAATTTGAAAAGCATTTTACCTCCTTCTTCGGTTTCTCCGTGTAAATAACATTCGGAACACCGGAGTGCACTCGCTGGGCCACATCTGCCAGTTCGTCCCAGCGTCGCTGCACAGCAGCGGCCCGGTCACAGTTGTTCAACATGAAGTCTGTAAAGACCATCCGCAAATTTGGGCGAACTGGAAAAAAGTTTTAATATTTCAGTTTTCACCCCTTTTTCCCACCTATCGGTACATTTACGGGGGTACCCATGTAAATGCACTGATAGGTGGGTAAAAGGGTTAAGCTCTTTATACCGAAATCCTTACCAAATTTGCGCTGGGTATGCGATATGCAGCTGCCCTGGTCACTGGTGGTGACCATGTCGGTCCAGCGACCTTTTGGGTCGGAGTGGCGCTGCACTGTGTGGTTAAGCGACTACAAAAAAAATAATGTTATTTTATTTAAAATTATTTGAAAAAAAACCTTGAACTTTCCAAATTCGGCCACCAATTTGGTGTTTGAGCAGCGGCCCTTGGGGTGGCCATCCTGCAGGCAGATGAAGCAGCTTTTGCTTTTTCTGTCCGCAACACGCTTGAAGTGCTCCATGTACTGGCCCTCCAGCTGTAGGAAGGCAGCGGCCCATTCCACTGCAAAGAGAAAAAAAATATTTTACAAAAAAAAATTAAGAACCCCAAGCTTCCAAAATCCAGCACTCCGCCGGCCTGTGGCCGATACCCAGGCAGCACACGCATGCTACCCGGGTACCGCCATTTGGCCCTGCGCTTTGTAGGACGGGCATTCGGAAGGCCGGTGCCGGCCTTCGGTGCAGACCGGGCACAAATTCTCGTGCCCGGTCTTCCAAATGCTGTTGGCAGCGGCCCAACCGCCGTTGATTATGCTGCTGTTGTTGTACATAAAAACGAATTTACGAAGGAGGAAGAGAGAGTAGTAGAAATTTCGAAGTAAAAATGTTCAAAATAAACAAATTAAAAAATTTTAATTTTAAAAACAAATTAAAAGACAAAATAAATTTAAATTGTTGCTCGTTTGGCATTATGTTATTAGATAAATTTGAAATAATTTTTGTTTATATTTAATTTACTTATTAAATTTTGCCTGCGGCTTTGTAAGCCATCCGCTTATCCCCCCGTATCCCTTTTATCCTAAAACCGGTTTTTTCTGTAGAGAACATATTTTTCTAAAATTAAAGCTTAATTTCAAATTTGTATTTAGCAGATTTAAACCGTTTTTTATTTTTTAAATCAAAATTTAAATATACTTTTATTAATAATAATATTTGTTTTCCAGATCAAAATGCCTATGTCAACATACTATATGAATGTCATTCATGACATCATAGCGTCCTGGGTTGCACTCCATCTGGACGAAAAAATTGAATTCGACGCCAAGAGGAACCATTTCTTGCGAAAACTTGGGCCGCTGCGTTATGGCAACCGGATCCCGAAGGCCGACAAGGCCCACTACACACCGGAACAGCGAGAGGCCGACCGCTGGTTGTCCAACCACGCTTGGCCGCCCCCAGCGCCCTTCAAGGGCATTCTTTTCCCCGCCAAGAGTAAGTGCTTTAAAATTTTTAGTCTGGGACTGGAACAAGGCTTTTAAGACTGTAATTTCTGTACTATTTGAGATATAACGATTTATATTATTCAACTAAGAAGATAATAATGTGATCAATTAAGATTTAAATATTTAAGTACGATTTAGTTTATCGAAAAATCATTAATTTAAAAAGCATACGCATTTTTGATTAAATTTTATTTGCTCGGTATTTTTTTAAGTCCTTAATAATAATCAGGTATGAAATGCTATTTATCTATATTGTTTGAAAATTTTTTAATAGATTTATTTAAAAACATTTAATTGTTTCTATTTTTAATTTTAAATTTATTTCTTTATTAAAAAAGTGAATATTCGTGTTAATAAAATTGGCCTAAAAATATTGAAATTAATATGTATTATTATTGCTGTTTATTTATTAATTAATGAAATTATTCGATTTATTTCTAATTGCATTTACATTTTCGATTGAACCTAAGATTGTATTAATGTCTTTATTTTTTATCTTCTAAGAATTAATAATTTTTGTATGTTATTCCAATGAGTTGATTATAGATTTTTAAATTAAACATTAATCTAGCATGATTTTTTAAAATTCTCATCTTCATTCCAACTCATGAGGGAGTTTTGCTCATTTGCATAGAGGTTGGGTGCCTATTTTGTATTCGGTCAACCTCAAAATGTCTCACTATAAATTAGTAAAAATTCAATGCTTGATAACAAATATTTTTCTGAATAATATAATTTGTAATTAACTTTATTATTAAAATTATTAATAATGTGTTGTGTATGAGCAAAATTTAAAGGAGAATATTTATTCTAAATAAATAAATGCACTGAATTGGTAGGTCAAGTAAATAAATGCAAAACAATCAAATTAACAAATGAATGAGGAAATGGCGAGGGAAGGGATTTTTTTTTTTAGTTCATGCAACTTGTTTTTCGATATAGAAGTAACTGATAATTTCCTTACTATAGATCCTTTTTTATCTTTTTTTATATACTTTTACGATGCACTCATATGTTTGTTATTGCTCAAATGTGTATGTAATTCAAATATAAATTTTTGTGTTATTTATTTTTTATTATATTTTGCTGTAACAAACTTTTATATAAAAACATAAACAATCGAGTCTTCTTACGTTTCTTTATGATAAATATTTTTCTGCATAATAATATTAGATTATTCGTTTGTAGTTAATTGTTATGCTATATTTTTTAAATTTCATTATAATATAACCAATTTTTCATACCTCTTGCAAACTGCAACAATTTTTCCATTATTCTGTAATATATTGAACAAATAATTAAGGTATGAAATGATTTTATAACTAATTTCATATTTATATTTTTTTTTAAATTTTCCATTTGTTAGTTTTTGACTAATACCAAGGCATAGGCTAATTTTTCTAACTTACAGCAATAGGATTTGTTGGGAGAAAAAATGAAATGGCTTTATTAATTAAGGTTTTTTAAGGATATTCGGATTAATCAAATTGTTAAACATGTCCCCATTAAGGTAATATTTTTGAGATTTGCAATCTTGTTTTGTTTTGTGAATTTATTGTTTATTGCATTAAATATATATTGTAGGTCAATGTAATCAAGTCACGGATCCATATTAAAATTGTTTTTTCAATGAAGTATTGCGTATTTGAACTGTTAACTATGTCAAATATATAAGTTCATTTAATATTTTTCATCATATAACTATAAAAGCATATTTATTTATGTCATCAGACTTATTAAACTAAATAAATTTAGTATTTCTATCAACTTTCTTTTCAATTCAATATAAATTTAGATTAATTTTAATTCTTTTTCATCAAATATCATTTTTAATAATTTTTAATTTAATCGAAGCATTGAACGCGTTAAGACGAGCTATACAAATTAGTAGTTGAACCTTTAATTTCTCAAATAATTAAGAAAAACTTTTAATTATAAAGGGGCATTGTAATACATTATTTTGACTTTAATTATTGGATTAAAAATTATCTAATTACTCCTCCTTAAATTAATACTTTTTTTGTTTTGTTTTAAGAGTAGTATTTATTTTTTGTAAATTTTAAATTTACAACTTATTTTCTTATTTTAGAATAAATTGCATTTATTAATATTTATTTATTTATTTTTAATGGCTAAGTATAAAAAAACCCTCAAGAATTTGGCCAGCAAATAATTTGGGTTAAAAAAAAATTCTTGACACTAATGAAGATTGTGAATTTAAAAATTTTAAAGATCAAAATATTTTTATTTTTTTTGTTTTTGTTCTTTTGTCCTTCCAGAAAATTTTTATTTTAATTCCTTTTAATTTCTTGTTTGGTTTTTTCTTTTGTTTGATTTTTTTTATAATATTTTGTGTAAATTTAAAAAATTGTTCAAATGTTCTATAAAATAGCCTAATTTTGAAGACATTGTCCAAATAATTTTCTAAAAATCAATAAAAAAACGTAAAGAAAATTTTATTCATTATGCATTTATAATATTTAAATGAAGCATTCAAATTTTGTAAAATAAGATTATAATAAAATAAAATAAAATTATTAATTATATATTATTATTTTTATTTATTTTTTTAATATTGTCATAAGAGCTCTACGAACCTCAGAGTTATCTTGCTGGAAAATATTAATGTTGTTAGTTTTTTAAATTTTCTTGTTTACTTCAAAGTTTCTTTTTTAATGAGGATGAATTAGTTTTTCTCAGGCCAAAATAATACAACATTTTATGGTTATTCCATTATACAAAACTTTTAAATACATTTTTAGCCTATTATTTTCATAAAAAATTATACTCAATTTAATTATTTTATTTTTATTATTTCTCTTTAACATTGATATGAGTAATTAATTAAATATTTTATATTTTTTTCAAATTATTTATTATAATGAATTTGGTAGCAAATATGATTTTGCGAAAAATTATTTTTCATACATGTTTAGAATTGTTTCTAAGTTTTGCTAGGCAACGCTTAGACAATTACCAAAAAAGTTATTACATGAAAATTGCGAAAAAGTCGAAATTTTGAAAAAATTTTTCTTAATAACTTTTTATAGGCCATAAATCTTTTTGCTTTTTGTAAAGTTCTAATATAGCTTGTGAAGGGCTTTCGAATGATATAAAGAGTGTATGCTTTTATTGAGTAGTGTTTATGTTTATTTATCATGATTTTAAACCTCAAATTATACTGAGAAGTGAAATAATTCTATTTCGTAACAAATTATTCTTTTAAGAAATTTTATAACCCCTGCAATAAATATGATAATTTAATTTCTATTCTTTAATCTCTTTTTACTTATTGATTTTATTATTTAAAAAAAAATTAATAAACTGAAAATAAAAATTTTTCATAGCAGAAATCATCAATTGCCTCTATTTGTTATTTCACCAAAAAAAAATTAAAAAATAAATTTTTTTTAATTTTTATAATTTGAAAGTTTAAAAATGAAATAAACAAAAATAATAATAAAAACAAAAATACACAGAGAAAAAAACAATAATATTAATTGATAGAAATTCATTTAATATAAATTAATATTTATAAACAGAACCTGACAAAAAATTTTATTGTATAAATCCATTTCATTATTATACTTTTATTGCATATTTATTTTTCGGCCAAATCAAAGGCGAAGATAAAAATGATTTATTTTTAGATATTATTTCTGAGTTTAGATTTATTGTTTATTAAATAAACAGAATATAAAACTTCTTGTTTCTCCGAAAACCATCTCAGATCGGCGGCGCTATCTCCATTATTCTTATATAAGACTTTTCCATTTTTAATAATTAATTTAATTTTATTTCATGTCGTATTAACGATGGTGAAGTGGTTGTTGTTAACACAAGTTGTTATTCTTAAAAACACTTAAAAAACTATATTTATATAATTATTTTATTTTAAAAATAATATATTAATAAATATTTACTAAAATTAAAAAATTTTTTTTTTGTATAATTCTTTGTGTTTTGGTTTAAATTTTAATTTTAAACAATCTTAACGATATTTTTATGAAAATATTATTTAGAAAAGAAAAGATTATTTAGTCTTCGTTTCTGACTATCATTCTTATTTATTTTTATTGTAACATTTGAATGAATACATTCCATTTTTAATTAAATTTTAAGATGAGGATTTATTTATTTATTTGTCATTTAAATTAGGAATTTATTTCTTGATACCAAATGTATTTTTAATTAAAAAAAATAAGGGCTCAAATCTGTTATTTAGTGATTTTAATTTTTATTAATAAAATTAAATGAATACGGAATTTTAAAATTTATGGTGATTATTATATAAAAATTTTGATTTGGCCTTTGCGCCGATTAAGATTAATATTTATTAAAAGTTTTCAGAAATGACTCATTAATGAAAAAATAAAAGAAAATATAGTATTAAAAAACGGTCATTGAACTTTTCTTAACCATAAAAAATTAAAATTAATTATAATTATTTATTTGTTTCTTTTTAAATGTTTTAGTTTTTGTGTTGTAATTATTAAGAAAATTTTTATTATTGTTTTAAATTATTCTAGGCATTTTTAAATATGTAATTTACTTTAGTGAATTAGCAAACTTTTATTTTTTTAGTGAGATTGGATGAGTTTGAGTGCAGTCTCGCCTAAGGTGACAAAGGAGTTTTTTTAATTCTATGCTTGATAAAATATTAGCATAACTATTTTGTGAATATATATATATATATATATATATATATTCAATCAGAATAATTTCTTATTTCTTTCGTTTTGTATGTATTTGATTCTTCTTGAATATATTTGATTTTTATTAAATCGTTTATAGATAATATTAACACTTTGTTATAATTTTTTTATTTCGCAAGGTTATAATATATTTTGACATATAGTGTTTCAAGTGCTTCTATTCATACATTTTGAATTTTAGTCGCTAGTTTAGCTGAAGATAAAATTTTCCGTTTTCCATTGGGTTAATTAAAATTTCTTAAACTATAAAATTTCACAAAACTCTTTATTAATTATTTACATTTCATTAAAGATTTATAGGATTTTTGAATTTTGCGTTTTTCGGGCATTTTCGTATTAATTTTATTTTATAGAAATTATTTCTTCGATATCTAATCTATTAAGTTGTATTAATAATTTTTGTCGTCTTTATTTTTTTCTTGAGTTACAGGATGTGGCTATTTGGATTTAGTCCTTCACAATCCCGTATTGTTTCTGTAAATGTATTACAATGTTTTTGATAAGATAAATTAAGGATATATTGGTGATTGTGAAGTTAATTTCAATATTTAAAAATTTATTATATAATTTTTAATAATTAAATGAATTAAATTGTTTCTCATACAGGGCTTGGTTAATCTTTATTATTAATTTAATTTATTTTAATTTCCATTTATAGAAGCTAGATATTTCTTATTAAGAAAATTTTAGTTTTTTATATATTTATTTTGCAAACTTTGTTATCGGTAATAGTTTTATCAATTTAATTTGCGCTATTATGAATTGGTAAGTGAGATCTGAACGTTTATGTGGGATAATTAGCAAAAGAATTTTATCATAAACTTTATTTCATTTACGAATTTTTTTTTCACCCTAAATCGTTTCTTCCGCATGACTTTTTTGGATAGCCGCAGGGCTCCAGCTGGTCTGAAAGACCCAAAATTGTACCCACACCAAATAATCACCCCTTCTACGGGTGAAGGGATGTTCGCTATTCATGCGGACCCCACTGGTGCTCCTCCACCCAAAGGAATTTGGGTAGAGAACAAACAAGGGCAATTAAATGAAATTGCTCCTTTCAGTCCGTGGACTGATAGTCTTACGTATCCATTAATCAAGCCAATGGGCGATGATGGATACACAACTGGCATTAAATATGCTAAGCCACCATCGCGTAAGCGAAAAGGTGCTCAGAATGCATCTGGCCTATTTGACTCGGAAGCCGAGTCAGATAATGAGTCGTGCGAGACTCAGTCAATTGCATCATCTGATGCTGGGTCAGTCGCAAATTCAGATGCTGAATCTGTAGCATCTGTTTCATCGCAGCACCGGCGGATTGACAAATCCAAACAATTTATCTCCCTGCGAGATTATTGCAAGTATTATCTCGCAATAAGGGATGAAAATGTGGAGTTACAATACCACCACATCCTTTCATGTGGTGGAGGACTTGGTCAGCGCTGGATCCTTGACCAGGCTGCAAAAATTGATTGGCAAATTGCAACATTTTTGCGTAGACCTGACATGGACCTGCGGATCAGCACTCCAAAAAATCTGCTGCAGTATTTGGTCAACCAATACAACAGGCAGCAGGCACGGCAAAACCCCAATGCCCAACAGAAAACTGTTGATGACATTGGCAGTGTTGTTTGGCTTTCCGAACACAACGTAAATTCTCTCCAATATTGGAAGAAAATGTATGAGGATTGCAACACCGTTTTTGCACGGTGTCATGACGCGAAAAAGGCGCGTCTCTTCATCACATTCACGAACAACAGGGAATGGCCTGAGTTCAAAGAGAATATATATAAAAATGGTCAAGTATTTACTGACCGTTTTGACATGTGGATGCGTGTCTGGAGCAGCAAAATCGCTGAGTTCCGAGAAGAACTTTATGACAAAAAGTTCTTCGGAACAATCCTTGGTTACGGTGAATCAATGGAGTTCCAAGGCCGAGGAGGCCCACATGCCCAAATTGTGGCGCAAACAGACCTGGACGCATTTCCATATGTCATTCAGGAATACATATGGGCGCACATTCCATCTTTGCCTGATAAAGATGACGACACGCCCATTGCAAAAATGCATCGCGAAATCCGCGAAACAATGCATATGCAACTGCACAGATACTATGACAGTTGGTGTGGTCCTAGCGACCCAATTTACGGGCGGTGCAAGAAGGGGTTCCCAGCCCCTTACTCAAAATGTACGATTTTGCGCCCGGACAGGCCCGCGATGTATTTCCGGCCTTCACCATCTGATGGTGGTGCCCAATTAGAGGTAAACGGCCTAATATACGACAACTCACATGTCGTGCCGTATAATCCTTATATTCGAGTACACCATAATGTACTGTTTGCATATGGTAACAAAGCAAATATTAAATACGCACTCAAGTACCCTTTCAAAGGGCCAGGACATTGTTATGTCGAGTGCAAAGAAGAGTCCGGCAATAAAATTGAAATTGATGAGCCGGCTCAATATGCCAAGATGAACTTCCGTGGTGCAACGGAAGCATATGCCATTGTTCATTCAATGACATTTGCCCGTCTTTCGCATCATGTTGTCAAATTGGCAATTCATTTGCCAAACCAACAGCCCATTGTATATAGGGCATTCCAGCTGGTGAGCAAAGCTCAACAAATCCAGCAAGGCGAACTGCCAGAAACGCAGTTTTCAGCCTATTGGAAACAATGGCAAAATGAGTGGAAGAATGATCCAAAGTTTAAGGACATTCTTTTCAAAAAAGTCCCAGAGCGGTTCCGATGGGCAAAGGACAAATGGTTCCTGTACAAAAGGCAGCAAATTAAAAGGCCACCTATCGGCCGAATTCTTCCTGTACCCCCATCGGACCCGGAAAGGTTCGCGCTCTATTCACTTATGCGTCACTTTCCTGGAGACCCAGACCATCTTAAGATGGTTAATGGGTTGCTTTGTACCTCAGTGAGGCTGCAATAATGCGTGGTCTTCTTGAAGACGACAAAATTTGGGACAAAACTCTGGCGGAGGCAGCTCTGTCGCGCTGGCCAGATCAGATGAGATGGCTCTTTGTGAGCATCCTGGTCTATGGCCAGCCGAGTAATGCCATAGCTGGGTAGAGAAGTGTCATTAGACAAACTCCCAAGCATTCCGCTGGAGAGCTTCTTTGCCCGTCGGATTCGTGAGGCCCAACTCATCATCATTGATGAGATCACCATGCTTCACAACACGGTGATTGAGGTCATCGACCGAGTGTGCAAAGAGATGGCAATTCGCCAGCCCAAGGATCTCCTCTTTGGAGGAAAAACGGTCATTTTCGGCGGTGACTTCAAACAGTCGCTGCCGGTCGTGCCTCATGAAGGCTTAACCGCTCAGGTAACAGCCTGTTTTCAAACGTCTCCGTTGTTTGGTCAATTCACCACGATGAAATTGACCATCAACCAGAGATTGGGCCAAGGTCAGCAAGCGTACTTGCAAATGTGCCGCCAAATCGGGCTCGGAGAAACCGGAGAGCACTTCTGGATTCCTCCGCAGTTCCTCGTTAAGAGCAAGGAAGAGCTGATAGATTATGTCTATCCTAACTTCCAACAACTCCTTGGCAATGACAAGGAGCTGCTCAATCGTTTGATTCTCGCTCCGCACATTGACACGTGTTATGAAGGCAACGAGATCATGATGGCGAATGTGCCAGGTCAAGTGCTGGAATACTTGTCCACGGATAAGCCCCTTGACGACCGCCCACTGGACATCGATGAGATCGAGTCCGAAGTGGCTGCGTTGAACCGGCGCACAGACTCGGACATGCCCCCGCACAGTCTCCGGCTTAAAGTCGGATGCGTCGTCGTCCTTCTTATCAATAAAAGTGATAAGGAAGGACTGATCAATGGAACACGCATAGTTCTGGAAGAACTTGGCCATGATCGCCTCATTGGTCGTGTTATCAATAGCAATGCTATTGGCGGCCAAGTGAGATTCTTTCTTGAAAGAACATGAAATGTCTATGAAGACAAATCGCCTGGCGGCATAAAATAAGAGCGTTTGCAGTTCCCAATAAAGCCTGCATTCGCTATGACCATTCAAAAAGGTCAGGGCCAAACAATACGCACTGTCGGCATTGATCTGGAAAGGGAAGTATTTTCCCACGGTCAATTGTATACGGCCTTCTCTCGGGCAACGGACGGAAACAATGTCCGTGTTCATGCTCCCAACCGGGAAATTGATGCCCAAGGCCGAGCCAAAGTGCTGAATATTGTAGCTACTAATATGCTCAAGTTACAATAAATGGCTTAGTCCAGAGCAGTTGGTACATGGTTTTTGGAGAGATGCCAAAGCATTCCATTCCCATCTGCACTATGTTGGGTGCGAAAATGGTGAGAAGCTTGGATCCGGGACATGGACCGGTCAGCCCTCTTTAGGGCCTACAGGTGAATTGCCATTTAGCGCTCAACCCAATAACGTGCCAACGCCTGGACTAAGGGAGGGAGGAGGGCCATGACGTGCAACGTTAGGGCACTTCCGGTTTCCATTGAATTATGCGATGTGTCAACTCCAATTATTGGAGGAAACCAAGTGCATGTCGGCTGACGCAAAGACCCTAACAGACTAAAACGCGCCTAGGTAGCGAAGCTCAAGAAGCGCGCAGCGCTTTCCCAAGCGCCACCCTCGCATGCACACACCCGCTAGTTCTTTATTCATATAAAGCTTTCATTTGATGTAAGTATTTATTGAAATATTAATAAAATATATTATATAACTTGCATAGAGTTAGTTTAATTTTCATTTATTTTAACCTTCATAAGAGAATCTGAACGTTTATGTGGGATAATTAGCAAAAGATTTTCATTATAAACTTTATTTCATTTACCATTTTTTTTCACCCTAAATTTTATGATTTTCTGTAAATTAATTCAAACATGGCAATTTAAAAAAAAAATTCTATTTTTAATTGTTTAAATATTTGAATTACAAGCAATTTTTTAGTGAGTCTATTATTTGGAAAAGCACCTTATAAATATCACGTGCTTGAACTACGCCTTCCAGCGGCGTCGCACAAGGCTGTCAGGTTTGGATGACTTTATTTTTCTCATTTTGCAAAACGTATTCATTTGGCTATATTTTGAACGTTGACCAAAGTTTTATTAATATTCTGTAGAGGAAACTTGATTGTTATTATGAGATAAAGCAAATTTTTGAAAATAACTCAATAATCTACCCATCGGTTCATCTCAAAACGGAGAAGACTTGTGACACAACCCAATAGATTTTCCATTTTGTAATACTAAATAAATGTTATTTAAAATTTCATTTCTATTATTTTTTAATAAAAAATTTCCTGTTTTCCATTAACCTTAATCTATTACAACCTTTAAAACAATCGTTTAGTTTTTGAAGGTTTGCATTATTTTTAATTAATTAGACAATCTTTTGATAAAACGGAATTTTTTTTAATTTTGTTTAAATCTTTCAATTTTTAATACTTAATTGCTACTTAAATATTAATTATAACTGTTTTTAATTTATATTATTTTAAGGAAGTTTCCTGGTTTTTCTCTTGCAAAAAAAAAAGTTGAACATATTTTTATCTTGTTAAATTGTCATTTAATGATAAATTTTTCATTTTTTGGATGTTTCACAGCTGTTGCAAACAACCCTTAATTCTTTCAAAGATAATTAATGCACGCATTTAAATAAAAACATTTTAATATCTTTATTGAGATTTATCATAGTAATTATATCTTATTACTTTTTTAGTTGTTAATCTTATTTTATGCGATTTTTTTTAATTTCATTATTGGTTATCAAGTTTCAATGGCAGAAAAATTAAAGATGTCCATATGTTCAAAACTTTATATATTCTTTACTGTTTTAATTATATTTACTTATATTTTAAATTTTATTTATTCCTCTCTTTTTGATGAAACAAAATAAAAAAAAATATATATATAATTATATTATATGTTTAATTTCTATTCATATATATGAAACTCTTCGAGCTTCAATTAAGCTGTGATTTTTACAACAAATTTTATTAGGTGATATATTTTAATTATCAAATATATTAAATCATTTAATTAATCTCGGTTCGATAATAATTTTTATATTTTTTTAATTTATTTTTACTTTTTCTTACAATTATATAAAACAATTATCTTATATATTCCTTTTTAATTAATATTGTCATATTTATTTTTTTGATATACTATGACGAAGTTTATGATGTTCCTTATTAATAATTTAGATGAATTGCCTTGAAAATTTGTTATTTTCGTATTAATTTTTTATTTCAATTAAAAACGGCAACGTTTTACATTTTTCAAGCTGATAAATAAATTAATCTATTTAATTGTAAACTTTTTAAAATTTTTTATTATTTTTTTCTTATGTTATAGCTGAAAATTTTAATGATTGTCTTTGTTTTAAATTTGTTTTAATGCTTATTTTTTTTGAATTTTCTTTTGAGGCTTTTAACGAATAAATTTTTATTGAACATACTATGATTTGATTTTAAATTATTTGGCAATTTCAATTGTTAATTTTTTTGTCATAGTCAATTACAAGTTTCTATTTTATTACTAATTAAATTGTAATTCATAATAAGAATTTTTCATATTTGTGCAATGTCTTCATAATTTTTATATTAGTGAAAATAATATTTTTCCAATCAATATTTTATTTATTGTTCGCCTGTCCTTTTATTTGTTTCTGTAAACTTTTGTTTATTCACTGTGGACGTGTCGGCGTAACAAATTGGCGACGCCCGATTCTGATTGGATCAACTTTTGGCTTCAAAATTTGCAAGTTTAAAACAATCGGCTATTCATCTTTCATGGAATAGTATTTTGGACTTTCTTCTGAAAAGCCGAACCGGCATTCGTCATTAAAGCCAGTCGGCTAGCAATTCGTCATCTAAGCCAAGTCTGGCCAAATTCTTCGACAAAGCCGAGACGGCAAATCTTCAAATTCGTTAAGCCGAGTCGGCCAAAGAACGAGTTCAAACCCGAGTCGGTTATCATCATTCTTCAATAAGACTCTCAGCTAGGCGCTGCAGTTATACTTGCTAGGCGCAAGTCAGGCTTAAATTTGAAAAATGCCAGGGCAGCAAGACCCAGCGATTGACCAGTTGGTCAGATTGCTGGCGGAACAGCAACAAATCGCGATACAACAAGCGGATCAAATCGCACAGCTTCTCGGCACAACAATGCAGCTGCTGGTGCTGCCGCCCAACAGCAAATTGTTCAAGACACAATTCAAGCTCTTACAGCCGATCTGTTTTGCCGTCTGTGGTCACTGATTTTGGATTTGACGACACCGTAAAAAGCTAAAAAGCCGTTCAGTCGTCCCCAATCGAATATTCGTTGCAATTCCTTATATACCATTACCTCACCACTGTAGGATGAGTTTTTGCCTTTTCTCTTTAATTAAAAAATTCTGAGAACTGAAATACAGATGATGACCACTACCAAATCGACAATTGACAAAAAATATACCCAAATATTTGAACTTGAAACTTTAATTTTCTCAAATTCTTTGAACACTACTAAGTTAAAAAATTCACTATCCGTGTCTGACGCATATTTGGGAAGTATTTCTTTCGAGTCAAATCGATCTTTGTATATTTTCTTCTCCTTAATCAGATAAATTTGTCCCTCAATTATTAAGAAATCGGTGTATGATGATGACATTGATTCAATTCTGTTAGTCATAATTTCAGTTTCATTGTGTTTTGTCCATAAATTCTCTATCGTGCTAATGTCAATCTCATCTATTCGATCGTCTCTGATTACAAAAAGTCGACCATCAACTGTGAAAAATTAAAAAAACCTTTTACGCTCAGGAAATTTGCATCAATTAGAGAAAAATAAAAAACAAAGAACATAGAGAAGTAATGGAACAAAGCGAGTAAATGATGCTCACTCATATGCTGCGAAAATTCTTCCTATTTTTGCAACAAAATAAAGAAATATTTGCTCAAAAATATTAGTTACTGGAACGATATAAATAAAAATGCTATAATATGCAATAAATAAATATATTTGTAATAAAGAAAAAGTTTGAAAAACAAACAACACTGTTATGACAATTTATCAAAAAGAATACGCCAACTTTGTGACCATGTGCCATAAAATCGGCAATTCAGTTGATACATTATTATGTAATATAATTTAAAAACATTTAAACTAATTTAGCTTAATATTTAACATAATCGCTAAATGAAGCTGCACGTTTGTATGACTTGGTTTGCGATTAAACCAATCACAAATTTATAACCAATAAAAACAAATTTTTTCCCATTTAAAATGAAAATGAACAACTAGCGAAAATAATCAACAAGTTTCCAAAATCACTATTAAGAAATCAAATTTGTATGCTAAAAATTCACAAAAATTAATCCAAAAATCATATGTATTTATGTTTTACAATATTTATTCACACAAAGAAATGCCAACAATAATTTTCTAATATAAAACAAATTCAACAAATAATTATAGTAAATTGCAAGTGAAATCAAATCGTAAAATGTTAAGAATTTTATAGCAAGTCAAATCATTCATACAAAATCTATGAATGGACCATACCGTCGCCAGGAGATAAGAAAATTTATAGCTTTGAAAATTTATAGCTTTCATACATCAATAACATGTAGCTGAATTAAAAAAGCAGACAAAAATTTAAATGAAGCAAAATGCATTAATTCTATAAATTAAAAGCATTTTTTTGTTAGCTAATTAATAAAAATATATCTTATTACTTTACAATTAACAAATTAAAAGTTTATTTCAAAAAGCATCAAATGGACGTTATTTAAAAATTTCATTATTGGTAAAAAATAATTTTCTAGCAACATGTTTACAACCTATACATTGACATATTTTACCAAAAAATGTCTTATATTCCAAAAATGAATATACCTAATAAAATATAGAAATATCAAGAGAAAATAAAAGACTGTAAAAATATAAAATAATTACAACAATTTAATTACTTTCATAGATAAATAATAAAATTTAAATGACCTATGTTAGAAAACAAAACTAAAAATGATTTTTGAAATTTTAAATTAAATGAAAAATTTTCTTGTATTAAGTTGATCAATTTTGAAAATTATGATTTTATTATTCTTTAAATTTTATCAAAGATTTCTAAAATATGAATATATTTAATCTTAAATTTAAAAATAAAGAACTCAAAAATTTATTTAAAATGTACGAGCGCCGGAAATTTTATTAATGAAAAGGTTACAAATAGAAATTAATATCTTGAAGGATCTATATAAACAACAAATTTAAAATATTTTAGTATTAAATATGTCTGACAAGAGTAAAATTTTTTTTACACTTTATTTCATATATAAAAAAAAATCAAATAAGCAAAGAACGCTTTTAGGCCATTATAAAAAAAATATTAAACGGATAAAATTAAAATAACGAATTTTTTAAAAATCACAGATAATTTGAATATTTTGTCGTTTTATATGTTTAATATTATTTAACTATAAAAAAATTAAAATAACTTTGTTAATATTGAAATAATAAAATTATATTCTAAAAGTACAAATCAATATTATAAAGTTCAATTACATGAATAAAATTATAAATAAACATTATAATTAAATACTTTTTAGTAATATAAAAAACTAACTTAATAAATATTCATAACCAGAAAATCCACAACGAACAAATAAACCATCTTCAGCATAGAGATGAACAATAGTAGTAGGGGCAGTCAAGAATTTTTTAAAACTGAACTAAAATTTTTCTCGGAAAATAAATAATAAATCAAATGATATAAAATTTACCTTTGTATAATAATTTATTAAAAAAGCTTTTATAATGATAATTGAACTAACATTTTCCCTGTGAATATATAAACTAACACGAAAACATAAGAATTTCTTTACATAAAAATGAATTGGCAAATCTAAATGTTAATAAATCACAATTATTTCTGATCAAAGATAGAATATGGCATAGTTTCAAATGTGAGGAAAAATCAACCTAAATTATTCAATTTCTAAAAGAACAAAAATTAAATATCTAAATAAAATTGTATTCAAAAATAATAAAATAATTGATAAAAAACACCTAATTAAATTAATATTTGCTTTAAGCAGCAATTCTACCAATTGGAAAGAATATCTGAAACAAGGCCATTAAAAACAAAATCTAAATAATAGAAAATATTTAAATATAAATTTAAAAATAATATTTTTGTCATTATTTTGTTGGTCAATAATTTATAAATAAATAACAGAATGTATTAGGATAATAATTACAAATTAATTTTTTAAATATTAAAAGTTATTCAAATATTGCTTAAAATTGATGTTGATATAAATTCTTTGCGTCCAACACTCAGCTTCTTTTACCTTAACTGATCATCGCTTTTTATCTAAAGGTATACTAATAACTTTGGTGTATAACTTTTTTTGTTTTTGACTAAATCATTTTTATTGAATTTTTGTTAAAGAACTTCTGAAAATGATCCCAAAATGGCAAAATGTGTCATTTTCTTGCATCCGATATGCATAAAAATTTGAATTTTTAATGGTAAAAGATGGACGAAACGATCATGAAGAAGCCGGCTTATCTGATGATTAGGCTCGCTACTTTTAGTGATTTAACTAATTTTTTACTCAATTCTAAATCACTATTTTGGCGCTTCGTCACTAAATTATTGAAAATTCTCTATTTGACATTTTAGGAAAATTCCTTAACAAAAATGCAATAAAACCAAAAAATACACCACTAAGAAACGACCTAAACACTTTTTCAAAAAATGCACTACATAACAATCGGTCTAAAATTTTTTTCAAAAAATGCCTCTAAGAATTGGAAAATTTTCTTAAAAATTCTTCCCACAATTTTTTGTCTTGACAAATTTTGATTAAAAATGTTCAATATTTGATAAGGGAATAGTTCAAATGAATTGTACCTCATTTGCAACTCCAACTAGTGAATAAAAATTTTTGGGGCAATTTTTGACTGAAAATTATTTCACTATATTTTAGTTAACTATTTCGAGATTTTCCGTCACTAAATGTAGCGACCCTAAATATTTGTACTTAAGACTTGATCAATCTTACCCGAAGTGTTGCGGTAACAAAAAATACCCACAAGTGAATTAAAGGAATAAAAAATTGTACGTTAAAAAATAAAATCTAATTTATTTTTTTAATTTCTTATTTACAACAATAACTAAACACTGGCTATTAATTTTTATAATATTTATTCGAACTAGAGAAGGATAAGTCAATTTTGCTAATTAATTAAAAATTCTGGCTAAAATGCATAAATACAATAAACATAAATAAATACCTGCCTAATCTTTTGTGTCGTTAACAAGGATCACAGTCTTCGAAGAAATATATTTGTTAATTTATGATCAGATAAATATGAAATAACAATGTTCCTAGTAAATTTTGTTAGATAAATAAAAAGTTATTTAAATGATAAATTTTATTGTGTTAAACTATGAAAAATCGAGATTGGATTCATTTTAACATGTTAATTTAAAAGTAAATAAATATTTAAAAAATCAATTAATTGAATTTTAAAAAATTACTGAAAATAGGTTAATTTATAATAAATATCATTTAACTTTAAACTAAGCAAATTTTTTTAGGGCATTTAATAAGAATTAGGTATATGATACGTTTATACCCAACAGATCTCTAAAATCGATAATAAAACAATCATATCCTCAAAAAATAAAAGATTTATTTTCAGAGAAATTACGGTTACATAAGCTTGTAAAAAAGTTTCCCGATAAAAGTGAGATTATTTTAAATTACAAAATAATTTTAAGGGAAATGAAAAAACAATTGAACCAATTTAGAAATGAAAAAGAGTCAAAAATTATTTCCCAAGGGCAAAACTCAGTTAACAAATTTATTCGAAATAAATTATCAAAAAATATGAAATTCCTACTTTAATTGATAGTGCTGGAAATATGTATTCCAGTAATGAGCAAAAATGCAAAGTATTAGCAGAAACATTTCAAAAATCTTTTTTAGAAAATTCAGTTGTTAATGGTTCACTGACTCAATCAGCACAGAATAAGACTAAACTTTCGGATATTGAATTAAATGCTGGCATAATTTGGAATATATTAAGAAAGCTCCCCAGGCGAAATTCCACTTCACCGGATAATGTTCCTTACATTTTATTAAAAAATTGTGCTGAGCCAATTACAAAAATATTAGCTGATATATTTCGACTTGCTTTGGACTCCGGTCAAATTCCGTAAATATGGCGAACATCATTAGTGGTACCAATTTTCAAAAAAGGCGAAAAAACTGATCCATTAAATTACAGGCCGGTGTCATGAACCAGCACTGTCTGTAGAGTTTTTGAACGAATTTTGAGTAGCAAAATTTTAGAATTTCTGAACAGCATTGAATTTTTTGATAAAGAACAGTTTGGGTTTTTAAAAAATAGATCGACTACAATCCAAATATTAAAAACGATGGACGATATATATATAATTCGATACAAATGAATCAGCAAATTGACATCATCTATATTGATTTTGTCAAGGCGTTTGATTCTGTTCCAATTGATTTATTACTTCAAAAAATCAAAAAGATTGGAATTGAAGGAAAAATTCAAAATTTTTTAACTAACTTTTTAAAAAATCGGAGTTTTAAAGTTAAAATTGGCGAAGAATTGTCAGAAAGTTTCAAAATATTTTCAGGAGTGCCCCAGGGAAGTGTCTTAGTTGGAAAAATGGTCAAAAATAAATGGGTTAGAAATTTCAACTGAAAAATGTTTTGTTTTATATTTAGGGAAAAATAATATGAAAAAAGAATATTTTATTAACTCACAAAGGATTTCAGAATCGGATAATGTTCGTGACTTGGGAATTATAATTGACTCGAAACTGAATTTTTCAGAACATATTAGAAAAATTGTAAGAAACGCATATCTTAGAATTTTCCAAATTTCGAGAGTGTTGAAAAGCAGGGAAATAAAAACTCTAACAGCAGCCTATAAAACTTTTGTACGACCTCAATTAGAATATGCTACTGAAGTTTGGAACCCTAACTTAAAAAAAGATATAGATAAAATTGAACGCGTTCAAAAATTTTTTACAAGAAAGAACTTAGAAAATGTGGTTTTGTGTACAAAAAATATGGAGAAAGACTAAAAATCACGGGTAAGGCAAATTTGCTATTTTTTTTCTCAAATGAATTATCATAAATTAATTTCTAAATATTTGTTTGTTTTCTTTATTATTTCGTTAAAACTGAAAAATAAAAATGATAATGATAAATTGTATAAATCTTAATTAGATTTTCTGAATAAGTCATGAAACCAAAAATTCAATCACTGGCAGATTTTTTTTAGTTGAATTTTTTTTTAGGTTTTTTTATATTTTTAATTTTTTTTTTTGGCAATTTATATTTAAGACATTTTTTAAATATTCTATTTCATACAATATAAAAATTTTTAAATTTTATTTATCGTTTTTATCAGGACACAAATTTTGATTAATAGATTAATTATAGGTTTCTATTGATATTATAATATATTTTGATCACGTCACCGAAGGACACTTGGATGAAACTGATCTTAAATGAGTTGGAATTAGAACAATCTAATCTTTGCTTCAATTTTATTGCATTACTATTAATTATTTTTATTTTTATCTCTAACATTATTAACAATAATTTTATTATTTATAAAAAAATAAATTATTTGTTTTTTATAGGAAAATGTTTTTCTTTGTTCGGTATCCTTCTGCCATTCATTTTTATTTAAGTTTTAAAACAGTAATATATGTTTATTATCTTTTAAGATTCAATTGCTTCTTTATTTATTATAATAGAACATTGCAAATAATTATTTTTAATTGTTACTAATTATTACTTTACGACCAAAAATTATCAAATAATTAGTCTTATTGGCACATATCATTTTGGCATATTTATACATCATTTATAAATTATTTAAAATATTCTTTATATTCATCCCCTATAATTGTTCTTAATATAAAATGCTTCCGTTCTTAGATCGCTTGCCAGCCGTCAAATGGCAAAACGAAGAAGGCACAGACAAAGAAAATTATGAAAAAGATGAAGAGTTTAGTTTATGCCTAAAATAATTCTTTTAAAAAATTATTGTTCATGATCTATGTGTTTTAAAATATTTATTTGCTTTTTTTTAATATACATTCCGCCGTAAATTTAAAATATAAATTTTTTCGTTGTCATTTTTTCTGATAAATAAAACATTTTTCTAATATTTAATTTATAATATAAAATGTGTCTTTAATTTCCTCTGAACATTTTTTATTTAATTAATTTAATCGTTAATATGTTTGTATTAAACCAAGACCAGTCACGCTAAATAGACCATTGATCCCAAATAATTTATTTTTATTGATATTAATATATTTATGGGCTACCTTAAATAATATATTTTTTATAATAAATAAAATTATAATAATGCTTTTCTAAAATTGATTTATTAATGAAAATTAGACTTTATAATACCATTTCCTTCAGTTTTAATGACCACAACAATATTCATTATACTAAATTATTTTTAATGATTTTAGTTATAATTTTTCTTCTTCATAACTCGATCTTAAATATTTAATAATAAAGACACATTTAATTAAAGTTTTTAAATAAATATTGAAAGTAAAATGGTTAAAAAATATTATTGAAATAATATTATTTGTTTTACATCTGACTAACTATAATGTGTTTCTGTTTCTCTTTCCGTTTGTTTTCGCATATTTGCCAGATTTGATGTGTGAACCTCTCATCATCCGCCTTTTTGAGGAAGGATTTGAATACCTCAAGACCATTCTACGACTTTCATTTAGTAATTTGAAACATTATGAAAGTTTATCTTTTATTTTGTATAATTTTTCGAATAAAATATATTAATATTAAGATTATTTGTAATAAAGAATTTTTTATGGATTATCCTAAAATGGAGTATTAAATTTTTTTAAATTATAGTTTAAAAACTTTGTTTTAATATTAAATTTAGCAATTTGAATTATTGCTTTTGCGATTAATTTGGCATATTTTTAGTTTACTCTAGATGTCCGCAACTTGGTCGGCTGTCATGTTCTTTGAAAAGCTTTCTATGTTTGCATTTGGCATTTTTTCACTTATTATTTAATAATGGCATTTATTTTATATATTTTTTAAATTTGATGAATTACTTGAATTTCTTCCAAGTTCTGTCGATTTCATATATGACAAATATTTTTTTGTTAGTCAATTTATATATTTAGTTTAGAAAGTATTTTGCTTTATTAATTTATTGCAATAACCAAAGACAGAGAAGTCAAATTTTAAACCATTTAAACTTCGATATTTTAGTTTGGTAATTTTTCATGGCGTAAATTCAAATGTTCTATTCGAAACTCAATGAACACACATACAACTATAATTAAAGTTGGCAGAAATTTATAAATTTTTATTTAACCTGATACTATTTAGCAAAACTATTATTTTTTACATGTTTAATTATATCTTTTCTATCATAATACTGTTACTTTTAACGACCTTTAGCGATGTTTAAGAGTATTTATTAGAATTTGAGTTTTAATTGGATCTTGAAACTTTACTTTTTTGTCTAAATATTTTTTATGTATTATATCGTAAAATTTATTTTATTGGTTTTGTATGCTTTTTAAATTTTTTTAAACCCTTTTAGGGAGTTATAATATATTATTTTCGGTTCCAGCATTGTCCCGAAGGAGGCAACAGCAATTTAGTGGCATTAGGAAAATTTGGGAATATCATGAAATGAATCTTTAACTAAATTTCAAATGTCATATTCGTTAAATATATTTTAGGTCTCATTTCTTTAAATTTCTTTTTTAGAAAATCATATGTGAATTTTATTTAAACGAGTTTTTTATTTCTAGTGTAATTTTTTATTTTCATATAAAATCTAAAGTTGTTTAGAATTATTTATTCAAACTACCTAATACAAAGAATAGATTAAAATAAATGTTTTTAAATTTTTAAAAAATTTTATTATCAAGGAACCATTAAATGCAACTCTTTAGAACATAAGTAAATTTGTGAAAAATTGGAGGCAAGAACAAAAATCTTAATTTTTTATGAGACCACTTTTTTTATTTGATCGTTCCTCATTAAAATTTACCTTTATAAGATGATAAAAATTTTATATAAAATTGAACAATTTTTAAATTTTAATTTAAGTCATATTTTTAGGTGTCAAACTGTGATAATCGAATACCCACGATATTTTTTTCGCCTATTATTATTAATGGAAATTTCAAAATTTTGATTTTAAATCTGATACCTTACAATAAATGAATTCCGATTTCATTTTGACAGTTGTAGCTGTATTACTTTTAAGGTTTAATTTTTATAATAATTATGAAGCTTAACACGGCGCCGGTGCCAGCAAAGGCGGCGGTTGACCCCATTGAAAATTGCCGTTTGTGGGGGTGTGAGCCAGGGCTGGAGCGCGGCCGCGATCCGCGATGCGCGATCCGCGATTCGCGGCGTTTTTTTTTGCGCGATCCGCGGTCGCGGCCGCGGCAATTTGAATGCGCGATGCGCGGTGCGCGGCCGCGGTTTTTTTTTTTGCGCGGTGCGCCGCGCATTTTTAACACTGGTAAGAATGGGGGTCTGGTGAGAAAAGAGAAGGGAATTGGAGAGGAATGAGAAATTTTTAGAAAAAAAAAATTTTTTTTATTTCATTTAAAGTATTCCTCCATAATCTTATGTGTTTAGTGGCTAAACCTTCTGACCTTCAGTGTTTGTCTCTTGGGTTCAATTCCTCAACGGAACAGAAAGTTTTTTCATATTTTCTTTACATTATTTCAATTGAAATTTAATTAATAAAGAAAATATTCCAACTTTTATTTTTCTTTAATTTTTAAACAGCCTAAAATCACAAATTAACCTTGGTCATTTTTTGACAAATTATGTTAACTAATCTCGCTGAAAAATCAAAATATTCCGGCGGCGCCTATCGGCACCGCCGCCCCCCCCCCCCACAATGTTCCCAAAAAGTTTTTTGGAACCGCCCCAAAAACGCGATTTAAAAAATTAATAGATTGTTAATTTATTCAAAAAAATCCAGAATTTTGGGACTCAGAAAATCCAAGATTCCCCCCCCCCCCGCATGAAAATTTAAAAAAAATTTCTATATAATGGAAAATTCTTCGAATGCCTCCCCCAATGAGTACATATTTTAATATAGGCAATTTTCGTAACAAAGTGCAGTCAAATTTTCAAATTTTTTTTCAAAAAAACTTTCACTTGGGAAAATTTTATTGATTAAATTGAAAATTTTGTTTTTAAATGCGTGGTCCGCGGCCGCGGCAATTTGAATGCGCGATGCGCGGTGCACGGCCGCGGTTTTT
>CP049705.1:18858330-18888507 GCA_004148225.2 Heterodera glycines | reverse complement strand
TTGAGCTGTTGAGAAGCGGTACGACAAACGTACGAGCAACATTCAATTCACCAATTCCGCTTGGTGGTGTAGAGATGATTGTCTTGGGTGAATTCGACCAAATGATTATGGTTGATTATAACCGGCACATTGTTACCGATTCAAAGCTTGGATAAATTATAAATAAATAAAAATATTATTATGTAATGTTAAAATGAATAACACCAACACAACAAAACACGACATACAAATTTTGAATTCCCCAGAAGAGCCTAATGAAACTCTTTTGCATGTACTGCTTTTTTCTCATTATCTTCTTGCATTTCCTGTGTTTTTGCTTTTTTGGTTCGTTTTAATTCGGTGGCTTAAAAGTCACGGTCACCTCTCGCCCAGCGAGGCCGAGACAGTAATGGATGAGATGAAAAATATCCCCCGACACCCACCAATAATTTTTGCAGCAAAATGATGCAAGATTAGAGAAAACTGACACTGAACTCTCTCTTCAGTATGACAAAATCGATAATGACTCATGCTGATGGAGCATTCTCAAAGCTACTCATTCTTTTTCATCATTCATTTTACAAAAATGTCTCCAAATGAATGTTCTGACCGTCCCTTTCAACAACCCGACAATGTACAACAGCCGCATCAACAACCAGATGAAGACGCCGAGTTGCGCGCACAAATTGAAGACGCGGAAGAGGATTTGCTCTTGAATTGGTGGCGTGAAGATCCGACAATTGTAAGCTTGTTTTTCAATTTAGCATTTTTAATTTCTTCACGTTTCAGATTCGTTTTCTTTTTGGACATGGACGAGCCCCTGCCATAGAAGCCGCGCTTCTTCAACGCGCCGAACGTGAGGCAGAAATTTTGCGCCAATATGCCGAGAATCAACAACAATGAGAAGGGGCCATTCAGATATCATGTCGTATGTTATTTTTCTTATTTTTTTTATTATGATGATAAAAAATTTTACAATGCAGAACTGCGGAGGAGAATGGAAATGGATGATGGGGGGGGGGACTAAAACTCGCGCACCCTTGACCGATTTACTTCAAATTTTACTAGCCGTCAAGGTCCGCGGAAGAGAGGGGGCCCCGATCCGACGGAGAGAGGGGGTCCACGGCGATGGTGAGAGGGGGTCCGCGGCAATGGAAAGAGAGGTCCGCGGAAGAAAGGGGGTCCGCGCCGACGGACGGCAGAATGGTGGGGGGGGGGGGGTCCGCGGTAATGGAAAGAGAGGTCCGCGGAAGATAGGGGGCCCGATCCGACGGAGAGAGGGGGTCCGCGGCGATGGTGAGAGGGGGTCCGTAGAAAAGAGGGGGTCCGCGGAAGAGAGGGGGACCGCGCTGCCCAACGAAATGGCGGAGGCGACCAGCGGGGAGGCGGCCGAGCCATTTAACGCAAAATATCGCGACCCCGCCCATTCCACCGGTGGCCGACTGGTTAACGCGTCGACCCACCACCATCTCGGGTTCAATCCCGCGCGGCGAAACTCCCGCGCATTTAACACCCACAGCCCAAAATCTCGCGCAAACCCCATCCCACACCCCCAAATCCCGACCCCACACCGTCCCGCGCACCAACCACCATCCCGAACCCACATTTCCCGACCCCCCCCCCCCCACCCCTCCCCGCGCACCACACGTCAGAGACGCAGACACAACCACCCAATAGGCACGGGCACGCCCGCTCATACTCTCTGCGCTCAGCGGAGAAAATCAATCGATATTTAAAGTAGGCACCCTATGTAGTGTTACATTCAATCTAACTAAATAAACCACTAATTACACAATTATCAAATAAAATTTAAAGCTATCTATTTGTATATAAGGTCAATTTAATATTTCTTTTGCATTTTATTTGATAATTATTATATTATCTATATTTCCATAATTAAGCAAATAGTTTAATTCGAAAGTAAAACAATGAAAATATTATTGAGGTCTGTTAACATTCTTAAACTGTGTAAAATTAGCTGACAATGATAAAATTGAATAAAATTAATAAAAACTAATTTATTAAAATCATTAAATTTGATAAATCTAATCCAATTACTTTGTTGTTTAAACAACTAAAGAAAATTAAAGCATTTCAAATATATTGCAAAGTCTGTTTTATTTCAGTAAATGTAAAATTAATTTAATACATTAACATTAAAATAAATTTAAACTGCCATTGAAAGAAGTCAAAAAATGAGAATACAAGTAAAAAAGCTTGTCACTCTGTACATGTTTTATTTCATTTTTCTTACCTTTTTCTTAATTTCAGTCGTACTGTATCATCAATGAAAAAACGGCTTGACAGCTAATTTTTACTAAATATTTAAAGAAAACAACAGAGTTAAAATTTAATACAACAAATGCAATATTTTGAAGTGTTTTTTAGACATGATTTTTTAATTATGAATTATTTTTATAATAAATTCTCTGAATTTAATGCTCGGATTAAACCATGGCCAATTTCGATAAACTAAATGGTGATTAGTTTACCTTTGTTTGAACTATTTTAATATAATTATTTTATTAGTATGACATTTATTTATCAGAAAAAAATATTTCATTATTGTTTTTTACTTATTTGAAATTTAATTCCAGTATATTCTTCTATTACTAATGATTTCTAACATATTATTATGTAATTTCTTTAAATGGGTTGAAGAGAGTGGATTAATTCACCTGATATGCAGAGACTTAAAAACATTTTCGAAGTTTGTTCCTTTTATTATTTCTTCGTTTAAATGTGTACTATTAAATTTATTCTTCTATGTTCCATTAAATCTTGATTTAATCGGTGCTATGACGTTAGTCAAAAACCATCATAATGGGCGTTAGTCAAAAAACCATCAAATAAAAATATTTTTTGATATAACTTTGTTCAAAAGCATCTAAATTTTTAATTCTTGATATCATTAAATAGCACTAAGTGTTTTCTATTAGCCTACAAAATTCCAAAAAGTTTCGTTAAGTATTAAGAAAGTTATGACTAAAAATGTTCAAAAAAACTTGGTTTTTTGAGCTTCTCAGGTCATAACTTTTTTTAAACTTAGGGCTTCGAAAAATATCTATATTTAAAAATTTTGTAGGATAATAGAAAACACTTAGGGCTATCGAAAAATATCTATATTATAAAATTTGATCCATTTTAGACAAAATTATGAATAATTTTTGTCAAAAATTATTCATTTGATGGTTTTTTGACTAACGCCCATTTTGATGGTTTTTGACTAACGTCCCAGCACCATTTAATCATGTAATTGATTAAGTTTGGTCTAGGAATTTTTTTTTTGGGCTGGCAGATTTTTTTTAGTTGAATTTTTTTTTAGGTTTTTTTTATATTTTTAATTTTTTTTTTGGCAATTTATATTTAAGACATTTTTTAAATATTCTATTTCATACAATATAAAAATTTTTGAATTTTATTTATCGTTTTTATCAGGACACAAATTTTGATTAATAGATTAATTATAGGTTTCTATTGATATTATAATATATTTTGATCACGTCACCGAAGGACACTTGGATGATAATTTTATTATTTATAAAAAAATAAATTATTTGTTTTTTATAGGAAAATGTTTTTCTTTGTTCGGTATCCTTCTGCCATTCATTTTTATTTAGGGTTTAAAACAGTAATGTATTTTTTATTATCTTTTAAGATTTAATTGCTTCTTTATTTATTATAATAGAACATTGCAAATAATTATTTTTAATTGTTACTAATTATTACTTTACGACCAAAAATTATCAAATAATTAGTCTTATTGGCACATATCATTTTGGCATATTTATACATCATTTATAAATTATTTAAAATATTCTTTATATTCATCCCCTATAATTGTTCTTAATATAAAATGCTTCCGTTCTTAGATCGCTTGCCAGCCGTCAAATGGCAAAACGAAGAAGGCACAGACAAAGAAAATTATGAAAAAGATGAAGAGTTTAGTTTATGCCTAAAATAATTCTTTTAAAAAATTATTGTTCATGATCTATGTGTTTTAAAATATTTATTTGCTTTTTTTAATATACATTCCACCGTAAATTTAAAATATAAATTTTTTTCGTTGTCATTTTTTCTGATAAATAAAACATTTTTCTAATATTTAATTTATAATATAAAATGTGTCTTTAATTTCCTCTGAACATTTTTTATTTAATTAATTTAATCGTTAATATGTTTGTATTAAACCAAGACATTCACGCTAAATAGACCATTGATCCCAAATAATTTATTTTTATTGATATTAATATATTTATGGGCTACCTTAAATAATATATTTTTTATAATAAATAAAATTATAATAATGCTTTTCTAAAATTGATTTATTAATGAAAATTAGACTTTATAATACCATTTCCTTCAGTTTTAATGACCACAACAATATTCATTATACTAAATTATTTTTAATGATTTTAGTTATAATTTTTCTTCTTCATAACTCGATCTTAAATATTTAATAATAAAGACACATTTAATTAAAGTTTTTAAATAAATATTGAAAGTAAAATGGTTAAAAAATATTATTGAAATAATATTATTTGTTTTACATCTGACTAACTATAATGTGTTCTGTTTCTCTTTCCGTTTGTTTTCGCATATTTGCCAGATTTGATGTGTGAACCTCTCATCATCCGCCTTTTTGAGGAAGGATTTGAATACCTCAAGACCATTCTACGACTTTCATTTAGTAATTTGAAACATTATGAAAGTTTATCTTTTATTTTGTATAATTTTTCGAATAAAATATATTAATATTAAGATTATTTGTAATAAAGAATTTTTTATGGATTATCCTAAAATGGAGTATTAAATTTTTTTAAATTATAGTTTAAAAACTTTGTTTTAATATTAAATTTAGCAATTTGAATTATTGCTTTTGCGATTAATTTGGCATATTTTTAGTTTACTCTAGATGTCCGCAACTTGGTCGGCTGTCATGTTCTTTGAAAAGCTTTCTATGTTTGCATTTGGCATTTTTTCACTTATTATTTAATAATGGCAGTTATTTTATATATTTTTTAAATTTGATGAATTACTTGAATTTCTTCCAAGTTCTGTCGATTTCATATATGACAAATATTTTTTTGTTAGTCAATTTATATATTTAGTTTAGAAAGTATTTTGCTTTATTAATTTATTGCAATAACCAAAGACAGAGAAGTCAAATTTTAAACCATTTAAACTTCGATATTTTAGTTTGGTAATTTTTCATGGCGTAAATTCAAATGTTCTATTGGAAACTCAATGAACACACATACAACTATAATTAAAGTTGGCAGAAATTTATAAATTTTTATTTAACCTGATACTATTTAGCAAAACTATTATTTTTTACATGTTTAATTATATCTTTTCTATCATAATACTGTTACTTTTAACGACCTTTAGCGATGTTTAAGAGTATTTATTAGAATTTGAGTTTTAATTGGATCTTGAAACTTTACTTTTTTGTCTAAATATTTTTTATGTATTATATCGTAAAATTTATTTTATTGGTTTTGTATGCTTTTTAAATTTTTTTAAACCCTTTTAGGGAGTTATAATATATTATTTTCGGTTCCAGCATTGTCCCGAAGGAGGCAACAGCAATTTAGTGGCATTAGGAAAATTTGGGAATATCATGAAATGAATCTTTAACTAAATTTCAAATGTCATATTCGTTAAATATATTTTAGGTCTCATTTCTTTAAGTTTTCTTTTTTAGAAAATCATATGTGAATTTTATTTAAACGAGTTTTTTATTTCTAGTGTAATTTTTTATTTTCATATAAAATCTAAAGTTGTTTAGAATTATTTATTCAAACTACCTAATACAAAGAATAGATTAAAATAAATGTTTTTAAATTTTTAAAAAATTTTATTATCAAGGAACCATTAAATGCAACTCTTTAGAATAAGTAAATTTGTGAAAAATTGGAGGCAAGAACAAAAATCTTAATTTTTTTATGAGACCACTTTTTTTATTTGATCGTTCCTCATTAAAATTTACCTTTATAAGATGATATAAAAATTTTATATAAAATTGAACAATTTTTAAATTTTAATTTAAGTCATATTTTTAGGTGTCAAACTGTGATAATCGAATACCCACGATATTTTTTTCGCCTATTATTATTAATGGAAATTTCAAAATTTTGATTTTAAATCTGATACCTTACAATAAATGAATTCCGATTTCATTTTGACAGTTGTAGCTGTATTACTTTTAAGGTTTAATTTTTATAATAATTATGAAGCTTAACACGGCGCCGGTGCCAGCAAAGGCGGCGGTTGACCCCATTGAAAATTGCCGTTTGTGGGGGTGTGAGCCGAAGTGGGGGAGGTGTGCTGGGGTCACCAAATCGATGTCCATATCGATTCTCGCCCTCCACGAGCCGCTCCACCAACCTTCCAACTTATCGAGCCGTTCGATGATTGAGTTCAGTGTGGGATTCCCTGAACCTTCTAACAACTTTTCAAGCCGGTAAAGACGGGCGAGAATGTCCTCTCCCTCATTTAAAGTTGGGGAATTTTGCCGACGTTTTTTTTTAGCAAAAATTTATATTTTTAGAAACCGACTTATTATAAGTAAAAAAATCTTCTTGCATTAAATTTTAAAATAAAATCATTATTCTTTTTACTTTTATCAAACTAATCATTTATTATAATTTTGATTAAAAAAATTTTAAATTAATTTCTTCTGTAATTTGCGATTTAAATATTTTATTTTAATTCATTTATACCCACTTTTCTACAATTTATTAATTTTTATAAACTTTTTTTCATGAATTTATTAAATCTTTAATGATTATTTATTATTATTTTTAGAGTTTTAATTTTCGCGCTCTTCGCGACACTCCCAAATTTAATTTTTCAATAATTTAATTTGTTTTTGTTTATAAATTAGTGAATCATTTAAATTAATAATATATATTTTGAGTTAATTTCTTTTTGATAAAGTTTTATTTCAGTTTTCCCATATTTTTTAAATAGGATATTTTGATGAAGTAGTTTTATTGCTTTTTCTTTTTTAATGTTTATGAATATTTTTGTATAATTATATTAACTCCGTTTTATTGATGGCATAAATTATTCGGACATAATTATTTTAAAATTAATATACCTAATTTACATCAAAAAATGGAAATAAAAAAAGATTAATTCATTGTGGACGTGGTAATTTATTCAATATAAATATGTATTTTACCATATTTCTCATATTTAAAAAATATAAATTCATTTATTTTTTTGGTTAAAACTTAAGTTAATAATTAATATAAGTAATAAATTCTACAAATTGTAAGAAATAACACAATGGGCGGACACAAACTAGTGGGGCTCATTGCAATGGTATACGGATACTAAAGAAATAAAAATATATGAAAAAGGAATATATTAAAGAAAAATTATTCAGGTAGTCATTTTTATCGGTATTTGATCAAAAAATTCTTAGCTACATAAAATTTACAAATTATTTCTTTAGAGAAAGAATTTTTACAAAAATTCGAATAGTTATTAGTTTTAAAATAGGAATTATAATACCCAAAAATTATAGTCAATCATTTTTTAAATGTATGATTAAGGAAAGTTAATTCCGTCCAATTGATCCACCTTGTTTCATATTCAAGCCTTCATCCTTGGTTCTATTTTTAAAAAATAAAGATTTCTGAATATTTTATTTTTTATATTTAATATTTTATTGCTTTAGGTTTTAATTACTTTTTTTAACTTTTGCTCAATAAACTCACTTATTGTATGTTTCCTCAGGTATGTTTTTAGCTGGGTCAGAAAAGATACTATCATTTTACTAGTTATTCACGTATTAAATAAATTAACCTTGTGAAATGTTTTCTTGTTAATGGCATTTTCAAAGCATGTTACTGTACTTAAGGATCAATTACTTTTTAGAAAAAAATATTATTTTATTTGTATTACTCGTATTTCGTTATAATTTTTTTAAATTACATTTATGACCGTTCTTTTTTCGATTTCGGATTTCGGCCGAGTGAATTTTTCAATATTTCTGCATTATTATTAAATAATTTTTTCTTTGCTTTTTTGTTTTTTAATTTTCTTGTTGGCTTCTAGCTTTACGTAGTTCATTGAAGAAAAAAGTTTTTATTATTAGTATGCTATTGATAAACATTGTTGGAGACACCTATTTAAGAGATTTTCGACAAATATTTTATTTATTTTTATTTTAACGTGTAAATTATAATTTCAGTGTTTTGTTATAAACATAGGAAGAATTTTTGCAGCATTTAATACACAATTGACGTAATTAATATTCCTTTACTTCTATAGATTCTTTAATTTCTTTTTCTTATTAATGCAACTATCCTGCATAAATGTTCCTTATTTTTTTGAAAGTGATTAACTAATTTTTTTAATAACTTCATTTTTCTATGATAATAAGCCATATATCTATATATTTTAAAAAAAGTCTAATCTTTCAAAGATCATTTTATTTCGATAAAACTTCGGTGTTTTTACCATTACGGTTTACTATTAATTTACAGTTTTTTGGTGATATTAAACTAATATAATTAATATAAAATATTTAATAATTTGGAGAAGAAAATGCAATATTTTTTAAGTGATTTGTATAAAATGGTCAGCCATTGTGAAATTTCAAATTGTTTCATTTCAGCCTATTTTTATTATTTTCTAAATTTTTTATATTTAATTTTTTTTCAAATAAATTGCAATCTCTAATATATAAAAAGCCTTTAATATCTACTTTTCTTGACAAGGGGGATTGCGTGATTTTTTTTCGCTGCATCGAAGTCCTATTTTGATAAATTTGGTTAAATAATCACTTGTAATATTTTAAAAAAACATTCATTGTATAATATTTTAGTTGTTCCATTCTTTGGTATTGTTAATGAAATAATTAATTTAATTTTCATTGAAAATTTTAAATAAAATTATTTACACGTTTATATATTAATTTTTTGTAATGCATTTTCATTCTTTTTTCTTCTGTTTTTATTAGTCATATACATATTCTCTAATCATTTATGAAAAATTGAATTGAAGTAATAATTATTTACCCATTGAATTAATTTTTTGGCTTCAGTCCGCAAAATTTATATTTATGTGATTAAAAAACACATTTTAAATTGATCCTTTATGCGAAAAATGAATTTTAAGCTATATAATTCATGATCGATTTTGAGTTTTTGAGTGCGAACATTCTTTATAAAACAAAATTTTTTGCATACAAATATTTATATTATTTCAAATATATATCTTATGATTCAAAACAATAATGCATTTTATTTTCCTCAATTCGCATATATAGTTAACATTATTTGTATATTTAATTGAGGTTTATAATTGTTATGAGCCTTGATTTATATTCTTGATATCTAATTCTTATAATTGAATATATTTTGTTTTGTGAAAGTCTTCATTTGGTTGTAAAGTAATAAATTTATTTGAAATTTAATAAATAATTTCAATTACTATTTATCATAATATTTGCATATAAATAGGTACACTTTTTTTTCTTTATGACTTGCGAAATTGATATCATCAATACCAAATTTGAAATGCATTAATTATTTGTTTGAATATTGACGCATAATTCATTGATATTACTGATTGGCCAATTTGATAATTGGGGATTGATACTTCACTGCCCTATCACGGTATGTCGCCACTAACGAAAATGGCCATATGCGATTGTGGGATTGGCAAATATCCTGTGTGAGGTCTGAGGGCCAAATAAAGTATTTAATTTTATTAATAATTTCTATATTAATATATTTTATATTTTATTGAAAAAGTTTGACATTCTCTTTTTAAATTCTTTTTTCATATTCCAGTATTATTTTTCGTGAAGATAAATAAATCCAAAGAGAGTTGATTTACCGTGTTTTTCAAAATCCAAATTTGATGTGCATCAAAGAGATTAAAGTTAAATTTAAACAAAACATTTCATAAATTTTATTATTTATTTCATTTCAAAAAAACATTTCTGTATTAAAATGGAAATTTCAAGAATATCGTTTAATTATTCGGTTTATTTTTTATAAGTTTTCCATGATTATTAATATTTGCAATCATAACTAAAAAATTTTAAGCTTTGGATTACAAATCTCATGTATCCGTGCGTTATGCAGCAAGCGCTATAAATTTTTTAGCGATTCATTGCTTTTACATTTTAATAAATGTTGAAATTTTGTAAAAATAAATTCTGAAAAATATTTAATTTTTGATTTTAAAATAAATTATAATTATATTATTAAAATTGACAATATTTATATTACAATACCATGAAGCATATAACACTGTTCATTTGCATTGACAATAAATCATTAAGCAAAATCAAATTATGAAAAATAAGACTAAAATTTTGCTTGAAATTTAATAATGAAAAGAAGAAGTTGATTATAAATTCTAATTACAGAGTTAAGTTAAAATTAAATTTTAATTTTTTATACAACGAAAATATTTTAAATTTTTTATAATGTTTTTTAGTTACCGACTTATCGCGATTTTGTCCTTTAACATGTACAATCTGGAGTTCAATGTATAATATTCTTTTTTGTATATATGAGAAGGTATAAATATTGTTTTTCTTAAAAATATTTTAATTTTGCTCTTTTCACTAAAACTTATTATTTGATCTTTTAAATAAGCAAATTATTATTTTTTTTAAATAAACTGATTTTTATTATTTATCATTAAGAACCTAGAAGACAGTATAATTTCTTGAATAAAGTTTAAGTGTTAATAAAATTTAAAAAAAGCTAATATATGCGAGATGATTTGTAATTTTTAATAATAATCGAAATGCAACTGAAAATGCCCACTTGAAGGTGTCAACTTCTTTGTTATTGTTTAATAAACATTTGAAATAAAGCAAATAATTTATAAAAGTAGGGTTCAGCCCCGACCCCGAGCCCCCGACCCGACCGGAGACGTTTTTTGGACCTATTCTCCGACTCGACCCCCGACATGTCGTCCCCCGAGGTCCCCGACCCCCGACTTTTTGCCCCCCGACCCCCCGACACTAATTCGGGGGATTGGGGACTCTGAGCGTTGTAAAAATTTAAAAGTTAATTATACAATGAAGGAGGAAAGGTTGAAAATTTTTGAAATTTTGAACAATTTTTCTTAATAAAATTAATTTAAAATTCCGAAAAACGTTTTCGGCGGCGCCTATCGGCACCGCCGGCCTCCCAAAACTCCAAATTTTTTCCTAGAAATTGGCTCGAAAATCACAAAATATGGACAATTTTTGGACAAAACTCTTAACAAAGTATACTTATTTTCAAAAATTTTCCCGACGGCGCCTATCGGCACCGCCGGACCACTTCCCCCACCCCAAGTTTCCAAAAAACTTTTTTGAGAAGCGCACCACTAAAATTGTCATAGTTTTGAGATAAAATTTTGAACCTGGGAATTCGATTTCCGATTTCTGAAAATTTTTAGGGCCTAGGATTCCTTGTTATAAAATGCCAAATTGGACGCACTTTTACTGGCGCCAATGAATGAATTTAAATCAGATGATTAAAGTGAAAAAAAGGAAGATTTACCAGCATTTAAAAATAAAAATTGAGTTTTTGGTTAAAAAATTTCGTTGATCACTACCCGATCGGGGTCCCCGACCCCCGACACGTCCCCCCCCCCCCCCCGAGGTCCCAGGCCCCCGACTTTTGCCCCCCGAGGGCTCGGGGCTGAAACCCTAAATAAAAGAATATTAAATAATAAATTTTTTATATACCCAAAATCGAAATAATCTTTTTGACATATTGAAGATAAATATCTTTTTGTATTATAATTAAATAAAGCATTAACACTTTATACTCATTCACGTCGCGAGAGCGCATGAATAAAATAAAATATTTAATAAATAAATTTATTTTATAAATGAATTACAGTATGATATGTTGAATTAAAAAGAAAAAATATTCAATAAATATAAAATCATTACGGAGTATAAGAAACTATTTTTTCGCGCGCCTAACAAAATATGTTTACTTGCAGCCAAGAATGGACGAACTGATATATTTATATTAGCAATGACGATTTTTGAAAAAATAACTAGAAATTCAAATAGTAATATAAAAGCTAAATGCAGCATACAATAAATTTTAATTTTAACACGTATTTCTTTTTAGCACAAACATAAATTAATGAAATTTATAAATTTTATTTAATTAAAACAAAGGAATAAATATCATCAATAACTATAAATATTGATGGAGAGCAAAATTAGAAACCTTTTCCCACTAATAAAACGGACCGGAATTATCAATCTAAGAAATAAATAATAATTTGATAATTAAAGAAAATTCAAATACATATAATACCGTGATAACTATATTTAAACTTCTAAAATTAAAAATGAAAAATATTTATATTCACTACATTTAATCAACTTCATAGTAAGATTATTTATCATGGTCATAAAATAACAAAAATTATTTGAATCATAAAACATCTTTTGCACTTAAATGTAAATAGAAAAGGAAAAATTGTTTCTTTAATATTTTTTCAAAATTCAAAACCAAAAAGAAAATTAAAGAAGTACTTTGTCATTACTTCATGACAATAAAACCCATATAAATTATCTATCAAAGAAAATGCTGTTTATTTTAATGATAATAAAAAGAAAATCTTTTATATAAAAGAATTAAACATCAAAATTTCAGTTAGTAAATTTAAAATAAATGTTTGAGAAGGGGGATTAAATGAAGCAGATGACATGAAATATTTTATTGAAATGACAGGTGAAATGAAGTAATAATTAAAGCAATCCAAAATAAAAAATGTTTAATAAAATAAAACAACATTTCTTTTAAAAGTTTTTATAAAGAATTTTAAGTAAATTTTTGGTTCGACAATGATTTTTATTAAATAATAAATTCAACCAATAGGTGAAATTACCTAAAATTTGGTATTAAAATCGCAAAAAGAAGAGAATAAATATTTAAAATTTCACCAGTCTCTCACCACAGCGCGGCATTAATGATTAATAAAAAATTGACATGACTATTTCATTTATACTGAAGGAATATAAATAAAATATTTCATACCTAAGATTTTAATAATAATAAATTACTCTTTTAATTTTATCTATAAAAATGATGGCGATAAATTTTAACTAACAAATAATAAATTTATTATGAGGATAAACAAAAATAATAAAATTATACGGTGCTGAAAGCTTTGAAAAATAAAAAGGGCGAGAAATATTGTATATTAAAAATGCATATTTGAAAGAAAATAATATTTTGGCGAAAAACCATTGTTTAAAATTATTAAGCCTAAATGTCGCAGCTCAGCGAGCTGCGACTGTGCGATAGTCGGACAATTTCAACGAAATGAGAAAAGGAGGTGCAGCGAAAGAATTTGCAAAAAAAGGAAGAAACAACCCCGAACGACCACCCCATTTTCTTATTAAAAAATTAAAATTATAAATAATAATAAAAATAAATAAATAATGATTTTTTCCTATAATTAATAAATTGAGAACTATGAAAACATTTGCCCAATAGTTTTGCAATAAACATTATAAATGAAAAGAAAATAACAAAAAAATAAAATAAAAAAATAAAAATTATTTAATTTTTTTTTCTCAAAATATTGAGATTGACGACCGATTAGAACTTAGCAAAAAAATTTTTTATAAGCCTTAAATTACATTTTAGAAAAAAATGTTTAAAGAATTTTGATAATTGAAGAAATAAAGTAAGTAGAAAAGAGACAAAGATAATGAATAGCGTTCAAATAACTGAATTTTTGGATAAAAATAATTTCTTTTCGAATGAGCAGTTTGGCTTCCTAAAAAACAGATCCACGACAACCCAACTCTTACAGACATTAAACGATTTTTACGAAGCCATACAAAATCAAAAAGAGGTTGATGTCATTTATATTGATTTTTCAAAAGCATTCGATTCTGTTCCTATTGATTTGTTAGTTGCAAAAATTAAAAATGCTGGAATAGTTGGGAAAATTTTGGTGTTTTTACGTAACTTCTTGTCACAAAGAAGTTTTGGGTAAAAATTGAAGACCATTATTCTGAAAGCTATAATACTTATACAGGGGTACCACATTGGAGCGTTTTGGGTCCATTATTATTCTTAATATTTATCAATGATTTACCGGCAAATATACCTAAAAATGTAAAAATTAAAATTTATGCGGACGATGTTAAATTGTATATTTTCCATCAAAATGATTCAAATACAAATGATCTATCTGAAGCCATAAAAATTCTTGAAAAATGGGCCAAATGTAACGGCCTGGAAATATCGGTCGAAAAGAGTCAAACATTGCATAGTGACAAAAATAATTCAAAAAAAGAGTATTTCAAGCTTAGAAAAAGTCAAAGATTTAGTAGTAATAATTGACTCTAAATTATCTTTTGCTGAGCATATAAATAAAATAGTAAAAAATGCTTATTTAAAGGCATATCATATTTTGAGAATAATGAAGACAAGAGAGCTAAAAACGATTATAAGAATGTATAAGACTTACGTTAGACCTCAATTAGAATATGCTGTTGAAATTTGGAAACCTAACTTAAAAAAGATATAGAACGAATAGAAAATGTCCAGAAATTTTTCATGAGAAAAGCCTTTAAAAATGCGGACTTTTACATAAACCATATTCAGAAAGACTTGAAATTTGTCAGCTTATAGAATTAGCCAAGCGAAGAAATATTGCTGACTTAACTACCGCTTTCAAAATTATGAAGGGTTTTACAAGTCTTGATGCTAGTAAACTTTTTACTTTTTCTGATCGACCCACTCGTAGGCCATTCATTACTTTTGAGAGTGCGGCGCACAACCGCAAAAAGTAAGAATAATTTTTTTAACCGTATAGTCAAGAATTGGAATAATTTACCAATTGTTCCAATTCAGGCAGATAAGGCAAATCAATTCAGGGCATTGCTAAAAGCTATGGTATGAGTTCTAAGGGATTTCATTGACATTTGTATTGACTTTTATTTATTATTTCATTTATTTTTATTTTATTTTATACTTTTTCATATTGTTGTACTATTTGACATTTTTTATTTTGACTTTTTTTATGCGCAACATAAGAGCACTAATGTGCCTGTGGTTTGCTCAATAAAATATTAAGAAAAAAATTTTGATTTGTGAAAGTTTTAAGTGAATATAAATCTACGTTTTGCGGGTTTTCTAGAATAAATGCATATTTTGCAATTTATGCATTTTTAGACCATAATTTTGTCATTTTTGGTAAATTTTCTTAAGCATGAATTTTAGAATAATTAAATTAAAAGAAAAATCAAGATTTAAAAGAAAAACAAAATTTAAAAATTACAATAAAAATTGAACATTTAAAAAAGTATTATATAAAAAAGATTTTACTACTCATTCTTGTTTGGTTCTGACAAAACCGAGCATGAAAATCGTCCAAAATGGTATTAAGAGGATTATTGGAAGATATGAGAGAGTTATCGATTATTGGATATCAAAAACAAGAGAAAAAATTAAAAACTTAACCAAATTTCAATATTTTTATCAATGGCTAAAGATTTATGTAGTGAATGAGGCCCGAACAAAATCTTTAGAAATATTTTAAAACCCTTATATTCCATTCATTTGTAATATGATTTTTTATTTTTAAATTTATTCTAAAATGGTTTTTTGAGTTATTGTTTAAAACTAAATTATTTATTATTATAATTTATTTTTGAGTAATAAAAATAAAAATTTGCTAATTTATTTTAATTTATGTCAATTTAATATTTATTATTCCTCAGGCATATTTTTTTGCCGTGAACGAAAAATAGTGCAGAGAAAATTTAAATTTGTGTAACAACAAAATATTTGCATATCTTCTGCCAATGTTAATTTACTGGTTCTTTTCATTGAATTTTTATTCGTTACCTTTGTTTTTATTTCTTTAAAACACTCCTTTTAGTATTCAAATAAGTAAACTTTAAAGACGTCCCTCATTTTTTTAATTTGGGATTTAATAAGATTTGCATTTCGTAACACTTAAATTTATAAAATTTTCGACTATAATCAATGTTTATTTTCGCTTTTTTATTGTTTCGGTTAATATTTTCTTGACGTAGCTTTTGTCATGTGATTAGGGCACTGATTTCTAGTGAAAAAACTTTTTTTTGGCGTTTCGTCACTTAAAATAGTGAAAATTCACTATTTTGCGTCTTGCAATTATTTCTCTATTTCAACATTTTTTAGAAAATTCCTTAAGAAAAATGCAATAAAAACGAAAATACACCCCTATGAATCGACATAAAATTTTTTAAATCACTCCTAAGAAATTTAAACAATTTTCTCAAAAATTCATTTTCTTGACGAGAATTTTTAATTTAAAAATTATTTTTATGTGCCTATTTTAGGTTTTTTGCCCTTAAAAATCTCAGTCCTAACTTTTACAACTGCACCCGGTGAATAAAAATCATTGTTGCAACATCAAATGTTAACTGGCAGAAATTTTTCTAATTTTAATGTTAAAGATATGTTACAATTTTGAAAAGTTATACATGGATTGAATTTGTTCTTACGTCAATTGTTCATAATAACTTATTTTTTCTATTCTTATGTGAATAAGACGTTAATTAAATGATTTAAAAATGCTTTTAGATTTCAAAAACATATTAGTACAAAAATATATAAAATAAAAAATAAAAGAATAAATTTATAGCTTTAGCAATATAAAATTTTTCATAAATAAAAAATATAAATATATAAAAGCAAAATTGATAAAAAAAAATATTCAAAAACTAAATCTGCTTTTTAAAAGAAATAAAAGAGTGACAGTATTTATAATTAAAATATATATTTTAATAAAACAATTTAATATCTTTGTTTTTACCTATATTAAATAAATAATTCTGGCATTTTGATTATATCATTGCTAAAACGGCTTAAAAAGTCATTTTTAAATTCTGTGTTTAATTACACGGAAATAAGTTATTTTTTAAAATTTACTTTAAAATATCAATTCATCTTTTATCTATTATTAAAATTATAAAAAATCAAAACAAATTTAAATATAATAATTAGCAGAAAACATTTCTTAATTGCGAAAAATACTATTTGTCAATTTTTGAATTTAATTATGAAAAATTTATATTTTTCAATAATAAAATTTTCCACAACTTTATGATAGACAGAGAACAATTATCAAATATGAATGTACCAAAATAATGAAGTATCATATTAATATGCAAAAAAATGTAACTAAAATAGTTTTAAAAATCATAGCTTTAATTTTTAAAATATGTAATTTATTATAATTAAACAAAATTAATTTATACGAAACCTGACGAAAAAAAAAGAACAATTTTTTGTAAAATGAAAACAATATGCGGCATGACTAAAAAAGCTATTCAACTTAAGGTAATAAAAAAAAATTGCAATAATTATTATGATAATAAAAAAATTTTAAATTCTAATAAAAAATTCTTAATAAATTCAAAATTAAAATACTCAGTCTTCAGAAAGAAAAAGTAATTTGATAAATTTTTTGTATTAATTTTTAATATAGGACATGTTACATTTGTTTCAATAAAAGTTTGGATGAACAAAAAAAGATTACATATATTACAAAAATAAAGTTTAGAAAAATGAAAAATGCTCAAAAGAAAACATTAAAACAGTAAAGAACTGTAAGAATATGATTATTTAGTTAAAAATTTTGATCAACAAATGAAAATAAACGCTTAATTATAATTACAAGTAATTATTTAAATGAAAAAATTAATCGAATAAAAAAACATGATTACTATGTAGAAATGGAAAAGTTAATTAGGAGTTAGAGTTGATTAAGTAAAAATGCTTATTTTCGAGGTAGGTATTTTTGAAGGCTTATTTAAAGAAAATGAAAATAGATACAGAGGCAAAGAAAACTTGAGTGTATAGAGCAAAGTTAGGAATATAAAAAAACATAATAAAGAAAATTTTTATTACCTAAAAAATAGATTATTGGAGGTCCGAGGCTGAAAGTGGTCTCAAAAAACGGCATTTTTCGGAACCACCGCTAACAAATTTTTGTAATGCCATTTGAAAACAGTGAATTTAAATAATCATGGGTAAATCGGCCACGCTGAGTCTGAATATGTCCTTAGATTTGAGCTCTGGGTTCTCATTGAGCCTGTACAGCTCCAACTTCATGCACGAAGTTGAAGCAGTAAAGCTCTGTTTGAAAAGATATGACAGATTTAAGGCCATATTCGAATTTGTTGACCCTAATTTGATAATAAAAAACTGCTTCAAGAATGATAAAATTTTATTGAATGCAAAATAAACGCAATATTTTCAAAAAAATTAGATAATAATTATTTTTACTAGATTATTATTTCGATATTAATTATTTGACTCTATTTAGTAACAACTTTATTGACTCTTAGAAACAATATATTCCAATTCCAAATATTAATACATCAAAATACCGTACAACCGATAATCACAACTTATCTTATTATACGAGATAATAAATATATAAACATATAAACAAGGCCATGTTTTGCGAACAATTAATAATGAATATAATTTTAACAAATAAATATCAATATTTAATTGAAATATTTCACATTTAAAAAAATATGGATTAAAGTAAAATAATCAAATGAAAAAGGGAAGTAAATACAATTTAAAGCAAAACGCAAAGTGTCGATTTGAATAGTTTACAATATTTTGTTGCTTTTAATTTAATTTCAATAATTTGTTATTTAAAACTGAATTAACAGATCTAGCTAAAAAATTTTTTAGATTTTATATTAACATTTTTTTATTCGTTTAAATTTTCTTTACCTTAACTTTATATTTTCATATGTTGGATTCTAACCCAAGCTCCAAAAATGCGAATTTAACAAACTGAGCCACCATTTTAAGTGAAAACACAGCGAAAATTCAAATTTTTGGGGCCCCACAATTTTTATTTTTCATCTCACACCGCTAATATTAAAAATTCACAATGGAAGTCGACCCTGCTCTATCCAGTGATTCCAAATTTATACCCACTTTTTGACTGACAGTTCGCGATATTCCCTGTTAGTAAAAATTAAAAATTTTGAATACATCCATTAACTTATGCAAAATTATTAAATGCATTAAAATTTATTTTTATAAGTAATAATTATTCTCAAAAAATCAAGTTAATTTAATAAAAAATTCCAATCAACTATAGAAACAAAATATTCGCAAAACTGAAATAAAAGTATGATTACAGATATAAAAACAATATTAATTTATGAAATTTACCATCTAAAATTTGTCCTTTTATATTTATTTATGAAACATACGATTATTTGTAAAAATCAATTCAAATACATTACATTAATTTATATGAGATTATATTATTTGCGTTATTGTTAGCTACAGAAACTTTTGAAAGCTGAATTGAAAATGAGAATATATTAAATAAAGTAAAATCCAACAGTAATTTATTCTTTATTTTAAATTAAAACACAAAAAACAATAAAAAACAAATATTCAATATTTCATAAAGATAACAAGTTTTAAATAATAATTTTTAATAATAAATTTTTGAATAATTACTTCTATCGTGGTTAGTTTTATTCTATAATTATTGATATTCCACGAATCCCTTTTTTGATTATTAATGCGGAATAAATTTGTTAATTTTTGACAACATTTTGGTGAATTGCTAGATTTTTGGGTGTTTAACTATGAAATAGTCATAATACAGCGTGATATGTTTATTGTTTATTTTTTATGTAGCAGAGTACACAAATTTTAAAAATTAAATTTATTTCTTTATATTAATATGTATTTAAGTTAGATTTATATATTCTTTATAATAATCGTTCCATGACCCCCGCTTCTTCGAGCTGTTCATTAATGTCCAAAATGGTTTAAATAAAAAGTTTAGCATGTTTTATCACTTTGTTTATTTTAAATATAAATAGAAATTTACTTCATTATTTAAATGAAAAATGTTGGTATCTTTTAACTGACTTATTATTTTCTTTAGCAATAAGAAACAGTCATTTTATTAACGCGATAAATGATATTTATGAATGTTAATCACAGTTTACTGCTTTTTTTATATTTATATTCATAAAAAAAATAATGGTAAAATTAAATTTTTAATAATAAAAAATATCATAATTTTGGTAATTAATAGATAAATTGTTAATTTAATGCTGGAATATTGATTTTATTTATTCCGAATGGTTATTATAGCGGAGGCAATTATTTTCTATTTAAAATTGTAATTGAATGTTTTCAACATAATAGCCATTTAATGTTTGTCACGAATAAGAGAAAAATTTGTTTATAAAATATTTTATCAATTTATCATTATGCTCATAAAACGTTTACATTAAAATTAATTTTGAGATATTAAATAATGACCTTAAATATAATTGTTCTATAATTCTGAATTTTTTTTTATTAGTAAAAATCATAGATTGTTTTTTCATGTAATAATAGGTTTTTAAAATGGAAGTTTATTTTTTAAACGGAATCACTTTTACTTGTGTAATTAAAAAAATAATATTCCGATTGTAGTAAAAACAAAGAAAAAAGAATAGTTTAAATTTTTTGATCTAGAGCATATTTTGGACATATTTAGCAAATTTTCATAAGAGAGATGCAATTAAAAATATACCCTAACAAATTAAGGATCAACTTTTGGATTTTAAAAATAAATTCTTCGCTTTTATATAATATTAAATGGGACACACGAATTGGATTTATTGTCTTTTCATACAATATTACTCCAAATGAGTCCACTGGGTTTCCTCCTTTTACTCTCTTTTTTGGGAGAACAGCCAACTTCCCGACGAACTTCACAGTACCAAAACGACCAAATCCGGTTTATTTGGTTGATCACGATGATTATCTTCAGCATTTTCGAGAAAATTTTGAAAATATCCTAAATGAGGCAAAACAAAATATGGTTAAGGCTCGGGAGTCCCAAACTGGAATGGCGTTATTTTGGACCATTTATTATCACACAAATCTCTCCCACTTCTGCCTGGGTTGTGCCAATCGATAAAAGACACGTTGAACCAATGAAAGTGCCATTGGAACATTTAACTCATGTGCCAAAAGAAATCCCCGACAAAGTGTTTTTACCCAGGCAACAGCGCAAAAAACTCTTAGAAAACCCATTTTCGGATTTAGTGATCAATGACCAGAATAACAATCGAATTCGGATTAATTTGATCAGTTTAAAAAATTGTTATAATTCAGAGCCGACGCCAAACAGTGCCATTTTATGGCGACCGAATGCAACGGAGAAGGACACGCCAATTGCTGCCGGATTACGCTTGGCAAAATTTTTAAGGATTTTCCAAGCAATGACCCTCCCCGTCGGTTGCCAATTTTAAAGCTCAGCGAGCTCATCTGCCTTCACTTTGCCTCCGATGTCCTCCATGGCCAATTAAGGGAATGGGCATCCAAAAAAGACAGAGACCCTACGGCACTGATTCGATTCGTCTCAGAGCGGAGAGGACAATTCGTGGAATTGAAGAAACCCTGGAAAAATGGCTGAATAACTGCAGCAAAGCTTTTCCAGAACTGAAGGCATCGAAATTCAGGCCGATCATTTTCGAAATACCACCAGGGCCATTGGAAAAATTTGGCACCGAAATTGCGAAGGCATTCGAGAATATCCGCGCCGTAAAAATTCACGGATTACACCGAACGATCCGAACTCCGCACATCATCGCAGGGGACAGAATAGCCGAAGAAATTGGAAAGAGATGTGAAGCGGAAATAATCCTGGCTGAAAAATGCATTGGATTAAGTGATTTATTGGGAAAGACGGCCTTTGGACGGGAAGTGAAAGAAGTGATTGTATGTGTTGGCACTTCCGACTTGGACATTGACACTCCATTGGAATGGTGTGAAAAGGCTGTCAAAAAACTGCTCACACACCTTGGACAATTTGCCATAAAAATTTGGGTCGTTCCGCCCCCATTTTATCGGCAAAAGGCTGTTAAGCATGAAGAATTCCTAAAAATGCTGGTGGAGACGGTACCAAAAGAAGACCTTTGCTTAATGAAGGGATTTCGGTCAATCATTGAAGTCACGATGTGGGGAAATCAAGAGGAGAAACGATATGTGGATGAGCGGGGCCGATTGAAATTCTCAGGTGTCACTGCAACACTTAAGCATTTAAAAGAAGTGTTCGGTCTGGAAGTTCCGGTAAAAAAAGGGCCATATTCGTTTGCGCCGGAGGGTCAGAATACCGAAAAAGTGGAGAAAATGCGGTCTGTAGTGGTCCCGGTTAAATTCGGAAGGCTGGAAAACGCAAATTCGAATTCGGGAGGAAAAAATTTCCCGGTGTCCCGCCCAAGTCACAGTCGTTGGTCGGAGACAAAGCCAAGAAATGACCACAAACAGCAGCCGCCGCATAAGAAAGGAAGGTTTGATTAGGCCGGAAAATTATGCCTAAATGACGCCTCTGACCTCAAATAATTAAAAGATATTTATTTTACACTGTTTATTTATTTCTCATTTTTTCACCGATTCGACCATGAATTTATTTTAAATTGTAATAAAATTGTGTGTGCTTAAATGAGGCTTTGAATAATCAAAATGCCATTAATCGCCAATTCAATGTCTTGCCTCTGATCGGAAAGATTGTTCAAACCTAAATCCACTCATTTATGATTGGTTGAAATAACAAATCCATTTTCCACTCTTTTGATAAATCTGCTAATCAGAATGGAAACCCCATGGCTGTAACAGCAATTTACAATATTTTAACTCAATTTGATCCGTTTCCCATCTTCCCTTCCTCTTTTCAACCCCCCCGCCTTCCTCTCCCCTCTCTATCCCTTTCAGATTAAGAAACTTCAACTGGACAAAATGAGCGAATTTCCAAAATATGCGCCGGGACGTCGCATTAGTCGGTGCCGGGGGAGCAGTGTTTTCAAAATTGGGGACCAATTCTTGAGCGAACGGGGCATGTACGAGGAAGAGAAGATCATTTAATTTGTTTTGGCGATTTTGGCATTCCGTTTAAATATATTTTTTTTAAAATCTTTTCATTTTTTGTACCTTATTCATTCTTCGATATTGTTTTTTGTGCACACAATTTTTCATCTTTAAAAATATAATTTATCGCCCTTAAAAAAAAATAATAAAGTTATAAACCAAAATTGACTTTGTGTTGCTATTTAAAAAATTGTGACCAATTATCCAAATTAATTTCCTCTCCATCGCCGGATTCCGACCCAAATACCCGAAAAATCGTACTTAAAATTGTTTTTTTTTTGTTTTTTAATTTGGTTAAAATAATGTAATGTTTTAAATTCAATTATCATTTGATTATTCAATAATGTTTCCGAATATAAGGATGCGTTTTATAAATTATTATTTTTAATTTAAGTATATCTCTATCATCTACCTAGATTCCTTTTTGAAGCAACATTCTACAAAAAAAAAAAAAAATTATTTTTCATTAATTATTTTGAAGCAGATTTTATATAATAGATCTCGTCTAGAAGAATTTATTGACTTTTTTTGATCAATGTTCTCCGATATAATTTTTTAAATTAATTTTTATCCAATTTATTAATGTAATATAATTCATTGTTTCAATAAAGCATTTAAGAAACTATTAAACATCCAAAACAATCATCATTATCTTGTGCAATCATTAAAAAATTTTGTTTTTCCTGCCCAATATACAAAGATCATTAATAAAAGAAAAAAATTCGATTAATTATATAGATTTTATTTTTTTTAAAAGAAAAATGAAATTCTTATGTAATACAAAATTTTCAATAATAATTGGTATTTATTTGTATTGTTTATATTTAATTATATATCAGTAAATAAACTATTGTGATATTGAAATACAATTTGGATAAAAAAAATAAACAAAAAGTTTTATAAATAGAATTTCAGTAAGAAAAACCATTCTAAATAAGTAATTTCACAAATATTATAATATGAAAAACTAAATGTCTTCAACAAACTAAAATAAAAAGACATTAGTTCATTACTAGACTGGAGCACATGAATATATGGTATTCATTTAAATAATATTAAATTAAAACTGAAATAATCAAATTAGAAAAATGTAAAAAATTCATCCTGTAAAATTATGAAAACAATGTTAAAATAAAGAATAAATAACTGAAAATTTTAAATAAATATCAAATATCCGTCGTCATTCTCTTGTGCAATTTTAAAAATAAATAGGCTATAATTAATTACACATAATTATCTATAAATTAGAGATCGGCATTTTCCAAAGCGCATTTTTTCAGCGTTTTAAATGATAATTAAAAATTGAAATTGTGTGCACAAAAAACAATATCGAAGAATGAATAAGGTACAAAAAATGAAAAGATTTTAAAAAAAATATATTTAAACGGAATGCCAAAATCGCCAAAACAAATTAAATGATCTTCTCTTCCTCGTACATGCCCCGTTCGCTCAAGAATTGGTCCCCAATTTTGAAAACACTGCTCCCCCGGCACCGACTAATGCGACGTCCCGGCGCATATTTTGGAAATTCGCTCATTTTGTCCAGTTGAAGTTTCTTAATCTGAAAGGGATAGAGAGGGGAGAGGAAGGCGGGGGGGTTGAAAAGAGGAAGGGAAGATGGGAAACGGATCAAATTGAGTTAAAATATTGTAAATTGCTGTTACAGCCATGGGGTTTCCATTCTGATTAGCAGATTTATCAAAAGAGTAGAAAATGGATTTGTTATTTCAACCAATCATAAATGAGTGGATTTAGGTTTGAACAATCTTTCCGATCAGAGGCAAGACATTGAATTGGCGATTAATGGCATTTTGATTATTCAAAGCCTCATTTAAGCACACACAATTTTATTACAATTTAAAATAAATTCATGGTCGAATCGGTGAAAAAATGAGAAATAAATAAACAGTGTAAAATAAATATCTTTTAATTATTTGAGGTCAGAGGCGTCATTTAGCCATAATTTTCCGGCCTAATCAAACCTTCCTTTCTTATGCGGCGGCTGCTGTTTGTGGTCATTTCTTGGCTTTGTCTCCGACCAACGACTGTGACTTGGGCGGGACACCGGGAAATTTTTTCCTCCCGAATTCGAATTTGCATTTTCCAGCCTTCCGAATTTAACCGGGACCACTACAGACCGCATTTTCTCCACTTTTTCGGTATTCTGACCCTCCGGCGCAAACGAATATGGCCCTTTTTTTACCGGAACTTCCAGACCGAACACTTCTTTTAAATGCTTAAGTGTTGCAGTGACACCTGAGAATTTCAATCGGCCCCGCTCATCCACATATCGTTTCTCCTCTTGATTTCCCCACATCGTGACTTCAATGATTGACCGAAATCCCTTCATTAAGCAAAGGTCTTCTTTTGGTACCGTCTCCACCAGCATTTTTAGGAATTCTTCATGCTTAACAGCCTTTTGCCGATAAAATGGGGGCGGAACGACCCAAATTTTTATGGCAAATTGTCCAAGGTGTGTGAGCAGTTTTTTGACAGCCTTTTCACACCATTCCAATGGAGTGTCAATGTCCAAGTCGGAAGTGCCAACACATACAATCACTTCTTTCACTTCCCGTCCAAAGGCCGTCTTTCCCAATAAATCACTTAATCCAATGCATTTTTCAGCCAGGATTATTTCCGCTTCACATCTCTTTCCAATTTCTTCGGCTATTCTGTCCCCTGCGATGATGTGCGGAGTTCGGATCGTTCGGTGTAATCCGTGAATTTTTACGGCGCGGATATTCTCGAATGCCTTCGCAATTTCGGTGCCAAATTTTTCCAATGGCCCTGGTGGTATTTCGAAAATGATCGGCCTGAATTTCGATGCCTTCAGTTCTGGAAAAGCTTTGCTGCAGTTATTCAGCCATTTTTCCAGGGTTTCTTCAATTCCACGAATTGTCCTCTCCGCTCTGAGACGAATCGAATCAGTGCCGTAGGGTCTCTGTCTTTTTTGGATGCCCATTCCCTTAATTGGCCATGGAGGACATCGGAGGCAAAGTGAAGGCAGATGAGCTCGCTGAGCTTTAAAATTGGCAACCGACGGGGAGGGTCATTGCTTGGAAAATCCTTAAAAATTTTGCCAAGCGTAATCCGGCAGCAATTGGCGTGTCCTTCTCCGTTGCATTCGGTCGCCATAAAATGGCACTGTTTGGCGTCGGCTCTGAATTATAACAATTTTTTAAACTGATCAAATTAATCCGAATTCGATTGTTATTCTGGTCATTGATCACTAAATCCGAAAATGGGTTTTCTAAGAGTTTTTTGCGCTGTTGCCTGGGTAAAAACACTTTGTCGGGGATTTCTTTTGGCACATGAGTTAAATGTTCCAATGGCACTTTCATTGGTTCAACGTGTCTTTTATCGATTGGCACAACCCAGGCAGAAGTGGGAGAGATTTGTGTGATAATAAATGGTCCAAAATAACGCCATTCCAGTTTGGGACTCCCGAGCCTTAACCATATTTTGTTTTGCCTCATTTAGGATATTTTCAAAATTTTCTCGAAAATGCTGAAGATAATCATCGTGATCAACCAAATAAACCGGATTTGGTCGTTTTGGTACTGTGAAGTTCGTCGGGAAGTTGGCTGTTCTCCCAAAAAAGAGAGTAAAAGGAGGAAACCCAGTGGACTCATTTGGAGTAATATTGTATGAAAAGACAATAAATCCAATTCGTGTGTCCCATTTAATATTATATAAAAGCGAAGAATTTATTTTTAAAATCCAAAAGTTGATCCTTAATTTGTTAGGGTATATTTTTAATTGCATCTCTCTTATGAAAATTTGCTAAATATGTCCAAAATATGCTCTAGATCAAAAAATTTAAACTATTCTTTTTTCTTTGTTTTTACTACAATCGGAATATTATTTTTTTAATTACACAAGTAAAAGTGATTCCGTTTAAAAAATAAACTTCCATTTTAAAAACCTATTATTACATGAAAAAACAATCTATGATTTTTACTAATAAAAAAAAATTCAGAATTATAGAACAATTATATTTAAGGTCATTATTTAATATCTCAAAATTAATTTTAATGTAAACGTTTTATGAGCATAATGATAAATTGATAAAATATTTTATAAACAAATTTTTCTCTTATTCGTGACAAACATTAAATGGCTATTATGTTGAAAACATTCAATTACAATTTTAAATAGAAAATAATTGCCTCCGCTATAATAACCATTCGGAATAAATAAAATCAATATTCCAGCATTAAATTAACAATTTATCTATTAATTACCAAAATTATGATATTTTTTATTATTAAAAATTTAATTTTACCATTATTTTTTTTATGAATATAAATATAAAAAAAGCAGTAAACTGTGATTAACATTCATAAATATCATTTATCGCGTTAATAAAATGACTGTTTCTTATTGCTAAAGAAAATAATAAGTCAGTTAAAAGATACCAACATTTTTCATTTAAATAATGAAGTAAATTTCTATTTATATTTAAAATAAACAAAGTGATAAAACATGCTAAACTTTTTATTTAAACCATAGTTTTTAATACTTTTTGGACATTAATGAACAGCTCGAAGAAGCGGGGGTCATGGAACGATTATTATAAAGAATATATAAATCTAACTTAAATACATATTAATATAAAGAAATAAATTTAATTTTTAAAATTTGTGTACTCTGCTACATAAAAAATAAACAATAAACATATCACGCTGTATTATGACTATTTCATAGTTAAACACCCAAAAATCTAGCAATTCACCAAAATGTTGTCAAAAATTAACAAATTTATTCCGCATTAATAATCAAAAAAGGGATTCGTGGAATATCAATAATTATAGAATAAAACTAACCACGATAGAAGTAATTATTCAAAAATTTATTATTAAAAATTATTATTTAAAACTTGTTATCTTTATGAAATATTGAATATTTGTTTTTTATTGTTTTTTGTGTTTTAATTTAAAATAAAGAATAAATTACTGTTGGATTTTACTTTATTTAATATATTCTCATTTTCAATTCAGCTTTCAAAAGTTTCTGTAGCTAACAATAAACGCAAATAATATAATCTCATATAAATTAATGTAATGTATTTGAATTGATTTTTACAAATAATCGTATGTTTCATAAATAAATATAAAAGGACAAATTTTAGATGGTAAATTTCATAAATTAATATTGTTTTTATATCTGTAATCATACTTTTATTTCAGTTTTGCGAATATTTTGTTTCTATAGTTGATTGGAATTTTTTATTAAATTAACTTGATTTTTTGAGAATAATTATTACTTATAAAAATAAATTTTAATGCATTTAATAATTTTGCATAAGTTAATGGATGTATTCAAAATTTTTAATTTTTACTAACAGGGAATATCGCGAACTGTCAGTCAAAAAGTGGGTATAAATTTGGAATCACTGGATAGAGCAGGGTCGACTTCCATTGTGAATTTTTAATATTAGCGGTGTGAGATGAAAAATAAAAATTGTGGGGCCCCAAAAATTTGAATTTTCGCTGTGTTTTCACTTAAAATGGTGGCTCAGTTTGTTAAATTCGCATTTTTGGAGCTTGGGTTAGAATCCAACATATGAAAATATAAAGTTAAGGTAAAGAAAATTTAAACGAATAAAAAAATGTTAATATAAAATCTAAAAAATTTTTTAGCTAGATCTGTTAATTCAGTTTTAAATAACAAATTATTGAAATTAAATTAAAAGCAACAAAATATTGTAAACTATTCAAATCGACACTTTGCGTTTTGCTTTAAATTGTATTTACTTCCCTTTTTCATTTGATTATTTTACTTTAATCCATATTTTTTTAAATGTGAAATATTTCAATTAAATATTGATATTTATTTGTTAAAATTATATTCATTATTAATTGTTCGCAAAACATGGCCTTGTTTATATGTTTATATATTTATTATCTCGTATAATAAGATAAGTTGTGATTATCGGTTGTACGGTATTTTGATGTATTAATATTTGGAATTGGAATATATTGTTTCTAAGAGTCAATAAAGTTGTTACTAAATAGAGTCAAATAATTAATATCGAAATAATAATCTAGTAAAAATAATTATTATCTAATTTTTTTGAAAATATTGCGTTTATTTTGCATTCAATAAAATTTTATCATTCTTGAAGCAGTTTTAGGAGTGTTGTGTCTGTTTGTCGGCTTCTTGCTTTCGTGACGTATTGGATTCGGGTTCGTTTTGTCGTCCGAGTTGATGAACTTGTTGACATCGTTGGAGTCCATCTTTGCTTGGCGGTCGTCATCGTGCCCATGTTGTCGTTGTTCCATGGACTTGTCTTCGTGGTGGTCATCATTTCAGTTTGAGTTTTTGTGCTGTACCACGACTAAGTTACTGGTGGGAGTGCGGTGCTTAAAGTGCTTGTTGGTTCAAATGGCGGTGCAGTAGTGAGTGTGCTATAGTGCGCAGATACCATTTGAAGGAATCGTTGAGCATTTTGGCTTAATGAGGCACGATGAATGCGTAGCGGAGCCGCTGCTGTTGGCTGAAGAAACAACAGCCCAAACATGCTGATGAGCATCAGCATGTTTATTGTGTTTTTGGACATAAAGCGGACCCAGGGGATAGATGAAGTTTGTCCGAGGCGTAGTGCGTGAACCATTGAGTCCTCGAGGCGTTCGCCAATTCTTCTGCCGCCAGATCGCCAACGCAAATGATTTCGTGGTTGCTGTAGTGCTGGTTTGCTATGGCGGCCTTTGTTCGAGAAGCGACATTTGCGGGAATTTGTTGAGATTTTCGAGCCAATTCTCGAATTCGGATGCTTCCTTTCCTTTGATTGAGATTGGCCTGAGCTTTATTGGCTCAAATTGGTTCAGCTGCATTAAATAAAATCATATTACGTTAAAGTTTTTTAAATTTATTTATATTTCAAAAAGTGTTAATTACTCTTTTAATTTTTAAATTTAATTTATCGCTCTCTCTTCACCGAAGGTAGGCATATCAATAAAATTTAATACAACTTTATAAATAATTTATAAAAAATATTTATCTATATTAATCATTTATTTGTTTAATTAATTTTTCAATAAATTTTTCTTTGTTGTTTTCCTAGCATTTTTTGTGTTGTTACTTTTTTATGAAAGAATTTAACTTTTTGAAATTTAATTACTGAAATTTTTTGAATATTTTAATTTACAAATATTTTATTTATTTTTACTTATATTAGTGGCTATTTGAAATTTATTCAAAATTTTTGAATTTGAAATTTTTATGTTTAGATTGACTTCTTTATTCTCATGTTAGCAGTGTTTTTGCCAAATTTTAAAAT
>CP049705.1:18760871-18857330 GCA_004148225.2 Heterodera glycines | reverse complement strand
TTTAATAAAATTTGATACATTATTTTTAATTTTTATCTTTTAATTAGCTCGTTTTCTCTAACATGCTTTTAAGAGATTATAATATTTATAACAATTTTAATATTATTTTATTAAATGGTTCAGGAATTGTAATTGACTCATTCCATTTATTCTCGTTCAAAGCTTCCATTCGATTGTTGAAGCTTATAGTCTAAGATATTTTAAATATATATTTTAGTATGTTTTTTAATTTTCAATTATTTTCTTTACAATTTTGAATTCTAATTATTAATGAATGGACACTCTGATTTAAAATACTGTTTTTAATGAAAGATTTATTAATTAATTATTTTTTGTTGCTTTTCAATTTTCACTAATGGCTGACGCAAAGCCAGTGTATTGCAGGCCTCGTCCGGTACCATACAACACCAAGTTGGTTGTTGACGCTGAATTGGACCGACTTTTGGCTGCAAATGTCTTCCGTCCTGTTGACCACACTCGGTGGGCAGCACCAATCGTGGTCGTCAAAAAGGCTACTGGTTCGGCACGTGTGTGTGCTGACTTTTCAACTGGTCTTAATAATGTTTTGCTGTCAAATCAGCACCCGTTGCCAGTGCCTGAAGACATTTTTGCGACACTAAACGGAGGACAATTTTTCTCTCAGATCGATTTCCGGGATGCGTATCATCAAATTGAATTAGAAGAGGGATCAAAAGAGTTGTGTACGATCGCAACGCACCGTGGTAATTTTGAGTACCATTGGTTGCCATTCGGAGTGAAGTCAGCTCCTGGCTTTTTCAATCCATTATGGATTCGATGTTGGCAGATTGTCCATTTGCCATTGCTTATTTGGATGATGTGATTGTTGTGAGCCGGACTCGGAAAGAGCATTGGACACATTTAATGGAAGTCTTCAAAAGAATTGCAATTAATTTTGTTTAAACAATAAGTAATTATTTAAAAATTAATTATTATAAAAATAAGCCCATAGAACTATAAATAATTAATGCGTTTCAAAGGAAAGATAATAAAGTTTTTTGATATTTTGCAGAATAATAGCGAACTTATAGTGCTATGAACTATTTAAGCAAGGTTATGATAATTTTTTATATTACAATTTAGATATAATGTATTTTCATACCATGTATATTTTTATTTAAATTTGATTTTATTGCATCTTTTTAACATTTTTCTATTAAAAATTTATGAAAATAAAAATGAAATTAAAAAAAAAATTAATTTCTAAGATAACTCAAATATGAAAAAACATTAAAAGAAATTCTATTATTAATTTATTAAATTATTTTTTAATGTTTCGAGGCCAAAATAAGAAGTAAATATATTGTTTCCTATTTATTTTCGATAAATATTTACATTCATTTTTATTAAATATGTTCAGTTACAAAATTATTTTTATTTAATATGCACAGAAAAAATTAAATTATATTCAGAAAATATTTTTCGATGAATTAAACAGATTTTATTCGTCTTAACTCCTATTTTTGTAACCATATTTCGAAAAATGAAGATTGACGTCTGCTTTAAAATTTTGATGAAATAATTCTACGACAGAGCTATAGTTTGTTTATTATCGTTTTTTAATTGTTACTTAGTTCTATATTTTCTAATATATTCTTGATTTGACTGCATTGAGTTACGTAGTTGATTGAAGACCTTTTAACAATTTTTTTATAATTAATATTAGTTACAAATTATTCTTTTTTCAAATAGGTGGATAAATTTTTTATTTAAAAATGAAATTTTATAATTCTTTATCTTCTTGAGCAGCCAAGTACAAGTTCTTTCACGAAATATAATTTGCTTCACACTTGACCCTTGGATATGTTTATTCATCAGTATTTATTATGTAATTTTCAAAAAAAAATCTTTTCAAATATATCTATTGCTTTTCCCGCTACATTTATAAAATAAAAATTAAGCTAATTGCAGTTATGTTTTATAACAAATTTTACTAACCGGAATTTAATAATAAATATAATTTTTATTTAATAATTATAAACTTTCATTTAAAAAAAATGAAAATTGGGCTCGATAAATTATAAAATTTTATTGTATGAAATTTAAAATACAAATAATTAGGGATGCGATTTTTAGGCCTTCTCCGTAATGGGAATTACAAAAGTAAAATAGTCACAAATGTAAAGGATAATCAGATTAATTTAATATTCATAAATATTATTTTAATCCGTATTTTAAAAATTAATTTTATTTAATATAAATATTAATTTAAAAAATTTATTCATTATATGCGGAATAAATAACAATTAATTACGACATTTTACCTTTTTTTAAAATATAAAAATAAATTAAATAAAAAAACAAAAAAAATGTAAAGTTTACAAAGTGTAAATTACATTGACATTCCTAAAAAGACAATTCATTGATGGCTGTAAAAACTGGAGCAGCTCAAAGTCTCAATGTATTATATAAATTTTACGTGAAATACAAAAGAAAGAATTTATTTTAAGAATTTGATATTAAATAATTTAATTAACTATTGAACAATAAAAATATACAAAAATAAATGAAATTGATTTTTTTAATATAAAATTCATCAGGAATTATAAAATGATCAAATACATATTATGGGACTCAGTTTTTTTTGGATAACAAAAAAAACCTATTTGTTAACACAAAATTATGGACAAAAAAAAATTTTTTTAAATTCAAAATGCAAAATTATATTATTAAAATTGAAAATTTCTAGGTAAAGTGATAATTGTTAATTTAGACAAAATACTTTGATAATTAATTTTTTATATCAGCAAATGCTTGTTTATTTATAGAGTTGCGTGCACTATAAAATTATATTTGTTTTTCCAAGGATATATTTCTTTTAAATTATTTTGTTAAAAATATTGGTTAAGTTTTATTCCTGTACATATGTTTTTTATTAGTTTCTTTAAATTTTTTAAATTTAAAGCTATAATGTAATGATTTAATTTGTCCAAGCATAAACATTTTCCAATAAAAACAAAACTTAATAAAGTTAAAGCTCAAATTCACTTTTTGGTTAAATATATGGTATCTCGTTTAATTACTTTCAAAACTCCAGTATTCGAAACATACAATTTAATAAAATTTGATACATTATTTTTAATTTTTATCTTTTAATTAGCTCGTTTTCTCTAACATGCTTTTAAGAGTATTATAATATTTATAACAATTTTAATATTATTTTATTAAATGGTTCAGGAATTGTAATTGACTCATTCCATTTATTCTCGTTCAAAGCTTCCATTCGATTGTTGAAGCTTATAGTCTAAGATATTTTAAATATATATTTTAGTATGTTTTTTAATTTTCAATTATTTTCTTTACAATTTTGAATTCTAATTATTAATGAATGGACACTCTGATTTAAAATACTGTTTTTAATGAAAGATTTATTAATTAATTATTTTTTTGTTGCTTTTCAATTTTCACTAATGGCTGACGCAAAGCCAGTGTATTGCAGGCCTCGTCCGGTACCATACAACACCAAGTTGGTTGTTGACGCTGAATTGGACCGACTTTTGGCTGCAAATGTCTTCCGTCCTGTTGACCACACTCGGTGGGCAGCACCAATCGTGGTCGTCAAAAAGGCTACTGGTTCGGCACGTGTGTGTGCTGACTTTTCAACTGGTCTTAATAATGTTTTGCTGTCAAATCAGCACCCGTTGCCAGTGCCTGAAGACATTTTTGCGACACTAAACGGAGGACAATTTTTCTCTCAGATCGATTTCCGGGATGCGTATCATCAAATTGAATTAGAAGAGGGATCAAAAGAGTTGTGTACGATCGCAACGCACCGTGGTAATTTTGAGTACCATTGGTTGCCATTCGGAGTGAAGTCAGCTCCTGGCTTTTTCAATCCATTATGGATTCGATGTTGGCAGATTGTCCATAATGTATTTTCATACCATGTATATTTTTATTTAAATTTGATTTTATTGCATCTTTTTAACATTTTTCTATTAAAAATTTATGAAAATAAAAATGAAATTAAAAAAAAAATTAATTTCTAAGATAACTCAAATATGAAAAAACATTAAAAGAAATTCTATTATTAATTTATTAAATTATTTTTTAATGTTTCGAGGCCAAAATAAGAAGTAAATATATTGTTTCCTATTTATTTTCGATAAATATTTACATTCATTTTTATTAAATATGTTCAGTTACAAAATTATTTTTATTTAATATGCACAGAAAAAATTAAATTATATTCAGAAAATATTTTTCGATGAATTAAACAGATTTTATTCGTCTTAACTCCTATTTTTGTAACCATATTTCGAAAAATGAAGATTGACGTCTGCTTTAAAATTTTGATGAAATAATTCTACGACAGAGCTATAGTTTGTTTATTATCGTTTTTTAATTGTTACTTAGTTCTATATTTTCTAATATATTCTTGATTTGACTGCATTGAGTTACGTAGTTGATTGAAGACCTTTTAACAATTTTTTTATAATTAATATTAGTTGCAAATTATTCTTTTTTCAAATAGGTGGATAAATTTTTTATTTAAAAATGAAATTTTATAATTCTTTATCTTCTTGAGCAGCCAAGTACAAGTTCTTTCACGAAATATAATTTGCTTCACACTTGACCCTTGGATATGTTTATTCATCAGTATTTATTATGTAATTTTCAAAAAAAATCTTTTCAAATATATCTATTGCTTTTCCCGCTACATTTATAAAATAAAAATTAAGCTAATTGCAGTTATGTTTTATAACAAATTTTACTAACCGGAATTTAATAATAAATATAATTTTTATTTAATAATTATAAACTTTCATTTAAAAAAAATGAAAATTGCGCTCGATAAATTATAAAATTTTATTGTATGAAATTTAAAATACAAATAATTAGGGATGCGATTTTTAGGCCTTCTCCGTAATGGGAATTACAAAAGTAAAATAGTCACAAATGTAAAGGATAATCAGATTAATTTAATATTCATAAATATTATTTTAATCCGTATTTTAAAAATTAATTTTATTTAATATAAATATTAATTTAAAAAATTTATTCATTATATGCGGAATAAATAACAATTAATTACGACATTTTACCTTTTTTTAAAATATAAAAATAAATTAAATAAAAAAACAAAAAAAATGTAAAGTTTACAAAGTGTAAATTACATTGACATTCCTAAAAAGACAATTCATTGATGGCTGTAAAAACTGGAGCAGCTCAAAGTCTCAATGTATTATATAAATTTTACGTGAAATACAAAAGAAAGAATTTATTTTAAGAATTTGATATTAAATAATTTAATTAACTATTGAACAATAAAAATATACAAAAATAAATTAAATTGATTTTTTTAATATAAAATTCATCAGGAATTATAAAATGATCAAATACATATTATGGGACTCAGTTTTTTTTGGATAACAAAAAAAACCTATTTGTTAACACAAAATTATGGACAAAAAAAAATTTTTTTAAATTCAAAATGCAAAATTATATTATTAAAATTGAAAATTTCTAGGTAAAGTGATAATTGTTAATTTAGACAAAATACTTTGATAATTAATTTTTTATATCAGCAAATGCTTGTTTATTTATAGAGTTGCGTGCACTATAAAATTATATTTGTTTTTCCAAGGATATATTTCTTTTAAATTATTTTGTTAAAAATATTGGTTAAGTTTTATTCCTGTACATATGTTTTTTATTAGTTTCTTTAAATTTTTTAAATTTAAAGCTATAATGTAATGATTTAATTTGTCCAAGCATAAACATTTTCCAATAAAAACAAAACTTAATAAAGTTAAAGCTCAAATTCACTTTTTGGTTAAATATATGCTATCTCGTTTAATTACTTTCAAAACTCCAGTATTCGAAACATACAATTTAATAAAATTTGATACATTATTTTTAATTTTTATCTTTTAATTAGCTCGTTTTCTCTAACATGCTTTTAAGAGTATTATAATATTTATAACAATTTTAATATTATTTTATTAAATGGTTCAGGAATTGTAATTGACTCATTCCATTTATTCTCGTTCAAAGCTTCCATTCGATTGTTGAAGCTTATAGTCTAAGATATTTTAAATATATATTTTAGTATGTTTTTTAATTTTCAATTATTTTCTTTACAATTTTGAATTCTAATTATTAATGAATGGACACTCTGATTTAAAATACTGTTTTTAATGAAAGATTTATTAATTAATTATTTTTTGTTGCTTTTCAATTTTCACTAATGGCTGACGCAAAGCCAGTGTATTGCAGGCCTCGTCCGGTACCATACAACACCAAGTTGGTTGTTGACGCTGAATTGGACCGACTTTTGGCTGCAAATGTCTTCCGTCCTGTTGACCACACTCGGTGGGCAGCACCAATCGTGGTCGTCAAAAAGGCTACTGGTTCGGCACGTGTGTGTGCTGACTTTTCAACTGGTCTTAATAATGTTTTGCTGTCAAATCAGCACCCGTTGCCAGTGCCTGAAGACATTTTTGCGACACTAAACGGAGGACAATTTTTCTCTCAGATCGATTTCCGGGATGCGTATCATCAAATTGAATTAGAAGAGGGATCAAAAGAGTTGTGTACGATCGCAACGCACCGTGGTAATTTTGAGTACCATTGGTTGCCATTCGGAGTGAAGTCAGCTCCTGGCTTTTTCAATCCATTATGGATTCGATGTTGGCAGATTGTCCATTTGCCATTGCTTATTTGGATGATGTGATTGTTGTGAGCCGGACTCGGAAAGAGCATTGGACACATTTAATGGAAGTCTTCAAAAGAATTGGCAATTAATTTTGTTTAAACAATAAGTAATTATTTAAAAATTAATTATTATAAAAATAAGCCCATAGAACTATAAATAATTAATGCGTTTCAAAGGAAAGATAATAAAGTTTTTTGATATTTTGCAGAATAATAGCGAACTTATAGTGCTATGAAATATTTAAGCAAGGTTATGATAATTTTTTATATTACAATTTAGATATAATGTATTTTCATACCATGTATATTTTTATTTAAATTTGATTTTATTGCATCTTTTTAACATTTTTCTATTAAAAATTTATGAAAATAAAAATGAAATTAAAAAAAAAATTAATTTCTAAGATAACTCAAATATGAAAAAACATTAAAAGAAATTCTATTATTAATTTATTAAATTATTTTTTAATGTTTCGAGGCCAAAATAAGAAGTAAATATATTGTTTCCTATTTATTTTCGATAAATATTTACATTCATTTTTATTAAATATGTTCAGTTACAAAATTATTTTTATTTAATATGCACAGAAAAAATTAAATTATATTCAGAAAATATTTTTCGATGAATTAAACAGATTTTATTCGTCTTAACTCCTATTTTTGTAACCATATTTCGAAAAATGAAGATTGACGTCTGCTTTAAAATTTTGATGAAATAATTCTACGACAGAGCTATAGTTTGTTTATTATCGTTTTTTAATTGTTACTTAGTTCTATATTTTCTAATATATTCTTGATTTGACTGCATTGAGTTACGTAGTTGATTGAAGACCTTTTAACAATTTTTTTATAATTAATATTAGTTACAAATTATTCTTTTTTCAAATAGGTGGATAAATTTTTTATTTAAAAATGAAATTTTATAATTCTTTATCTTCTTGAGCAGCCAAGTACAAGTTCTTTCACGAAATATAATTTGCTTCACACTTGACCCTTGGATATGTTTATTCATCAGTATTTATTATGTAATTTTCAAAAAAAAATCTTTTCAAATATATCTATTGCTTTTCCCGCTACATTTATAAAATAAAAATTAAGCTAATTGCAGTTATGTTTTATAACAAATTTTACTAACCGGAATTTAATAATAAATATAATTTTTATTTAATAATTATAAACTTTCATTTAAAAAAAATGAAAATTGCGCTCGATAAATTATAAAATTTTATTGTATGAAATTTAAAATACAAATAATTAGGGATGCGATTTTTAGGCCTTCTCCGTAATGGGAATTACAAAAGTAAAATAGTCACAAATGTAAAGGATAATCAGATTAATTTAATATTCATAAATATTATTTTAATCCGTATTTTAAAAATTAATTTTATTTAATATAAATATTAATTTAAAAATTTATTCATTATATGCGGAATAAATAACAATTAATTACGACATTTTACCTTTTTTTAAAATATAAAAATAAATTAAATAAAAAAACAAAAAAAATGTAAAGTTTACAAAGTGTAAATTACATTGACATTCCTAAAAAGACAATTCATTGATGGCTGTAAAAACTGGAGCAGCTCAAAGTCTCAATGTATTATATAAATTTTACGTGAAATACAAAAGAAAGAATTTATTTTAAGAATTTGATATTAAATAATTTAATTAACTATTGAACAATAAAAATATACAAAAATAAATGAAATTGATTTTTTTAATATAAAATTCATCAGGAATTATAAAATGATCAAATACATATTATGGGACTCAGTTTTTTTTGGATAACAAAAAAAACCTATTTGTTAACACAAAATTATGGACAAAAAAAAATTTTTTTAAATTCAAAATGCAAAATTATATTATTAAAATTGAAAATTTCTAGGTAAAGTGATAATTGTTAATTTAGACAAAATACTTTGATAATTAATTTTTTATATCAGCAAATGCTTGTTTATTTATAGAGTTGCGTGCACTATAAAATTATATTTGTTTTTCCAAGGATATATTTCTTTTAAATTATTTTGTTAAAAATATTGGTTAAGTTTTATTCCTGTACATATGTTTTTTATTAGTTTCTTTAAATTTTTTAAATTTAAAGCTATAATGTAATGATTTAATTTGTCCAAGCATAAACATTTTCCAATAAAAACAAAACTTAATAAAGTTAAAGCTCAAATTCACTTTTTGGTTAAATATATGCTATCTCGTTTAATTACTTTCAAAACTCCAGTATTCGAAACATACAATTTAATAAAATTTGATACATTATTTTTAATTTTTATCTTTTAATTAGCTCGTTTTCTCTAACATGCTTTTAAGAGTATTATAATATTTATAACAATTTTAATATTATTTTATTAAATGGTTCAGGAATTGTAATTGACTCATTCCATTTATTCTCGTTCAAAGCTTCCATTCGATTGTTGAAGCTTATAGTCTAAGATATTTTAAATATATATTTTAGTATGTTTTTTAATTTTCAATTATTTTCTTTACAATTTTGAATTCTAATTATTAATGAATGGACACTCTGATTTAAAATACTGTTTTTAATGAAAGATTTATTAATTAATTATTTTTTGTTGCTTTTCAATTTTCACTAATGGCTGACGCAAAGCCAGTGTATTGCAGGCCTCGTCCGGTACCATACAACACCAAGTTGGTTGTTGACGCTGAATTGGACCGACTTTTGGCTGCAAATGTCTTCCGTCCTGTTGACCACACTCGGTGGGCAGCACCAATCGTGGTCGTCAAAAAGGCTACTGGTTCGGCACGTGTGTGTGCTGACTTTTCAACTGGTCTTAATAATGTTTTGCTGTCAAATCAGCACCCGTTGCCAGTGCCTGAAGACATTTTTGCGACACTAAACGGAGGACAATTTTTCTCTCAGATCGATTTCCGGGATGCGTATCATCAAATTGAATTAGAAGAGGGATCAAAAGAGTTGTGTACGATCGCAACGCACCGTGGTAATTTTGAGTACCATTGGTTGCCATTCGGAGTGAAGTCAGCTCCTGGCTTTTTCAATCCATTATGGATTCGATGTTGGCAGATTGTCCATTTGCCATTGCTTATTTGGATGATGTGATTGTTGTGAGCCGGACTCGGAAAGAGCATTGGACACATTTAATGGAAGTCTTCAAAAGAATTGGCAATTAATTTTGTTTAAACAATAAGTAATTATTTAAAAATTAATTATTATAAAAATAAGCCCATAGAACTATAAATAATTAATGCGTTTCAAAGGAAAGATAATAAAGTTTTTTGATATTTTGCAGAATAATAGCGAACTTATAGTGCTATGAACTATTTAAGCAAGGTTATGATAATTTTTTATATTACAATTTAGATATAATGTATTTTCATACCATGTATATTTTTATTTAAATTTGATTTTATTGCATCTTTTTAACATTTTTCTATTAAAAATTTATGAAAATAAAAATGAAATTAAAAAAAAAATTAATTTCTAAGATAACTCAAATATGAAAAAACATTAAAAGAAATTCTATTATTAATTTATTAAATTATTTTTTAATGTTTCGAGGCCAAAATAAGAAGTAAATATATTGTTTCCTATTTATTTTCGATAAATATTTACATTCATTTTTATTAAATATGTTCAGTTACAAAATTATTTTTATTTAATATGCACAGAAAAAATTAAATTATATTCAGAAAATATTTTTCGATGAATTAAACAGATTTTATTCGTCTTAACTCCTATTTTTGTAACCATATTTCGAAAAATGAAGATTGACGTCTGCTTTAAAATTTTGATGAAATAATTCTACGACAGAGCTATAGTTTGTTTATTATCGTTTTTTAATTGTTACTTAGTTCTATATTTTCTAATATATTCTTGATTTGACTGCATTGAGTTACGTAGTTGATTGAAGACCTTTTAACAATTTTTTTATAATTAATATTAGTTGCAAATTATTCTTTTTTCAAATAGGTGGATAAATTTTTTATTTAAAAATGAAATTTTATAATTCTTTATCTTCTTGAGCAGCCAAGTACAAGTTCTTTCACGAAATATAATTTGCTTCACACTTGACCCTTGGATATGTTTATTCATCAGTATTTATTATGTAATTTTCAAAAAAAAATCTTTTCAAATATATCTATTGCTTTTCCCGCTACATTTATAAAATAAAAATTAAGCTAATTGCAGTTATGTTTTATAACAAATTTTACTAACCGGAATTTAATAATAAATATAATTTTTATTTAATAATTATAAACTTTCATTTAAAAAAAATGAAAATTGCGCTCGATAAATTATAAAATTTTATTGTATGAAATTTAAAATACAAATAATTAGGGATGCGATTTTTAGGCCTTCTCCGTAATGGGAATTACAAAAGTAAAATAGTCACAAATGTAAAGGATAATCAGATTAATTTAATATTCATAAATATTATTTTAATCCGTATTTTAAAAATTAATTTTATTTAATATAAATATTAATTTAAAAAATTTATTCATTATATGCGGAATAAATAACAATTAATTACGACATTTTACCTTTTTTTAAAATATAAAAATAAATTAAATAAAAAAACAAAAAAAATGTAAAGTTTACAAAGTGTAAATTACATTGACATTCCTAAAAAGACAATTCATTGATGGCTGTAAAAACTGGAGCAGCTCAAAGTCTCAATGTATTATATAAATTTTACGTGAAATACAAAAGAAAGAATTTATTTTAAGAATTTGATATTAAATAATTTAATTAACTATTGAACAATAAAAATATACAAAAATAAATTAAATTGATTTTTTTAATATAAAATTCATCAGGAATTATAAAATGATCAAATACATATTATGGGACTCAGTTTTTTTTGGATAACAAAAAAAACCTATTTGTTAACACAAAATTATGGACAAAAAAAAATTTTTTTAAATTCAAAATGCAAAATTATATTATTAAAATTGAAAATTTCTAGGTAAAGTGATAATTGTTAATTTAGACAAAATACTTTGATAATTAATTTTTTATATCAGCAAATGCTTGTTTATTTATAGAGTTGCGTGCACTATAAAATTATATTTGTTTTTCCAAGGATATATTTCTTTTAAATTATTTTGTTAAAAAATATTGGTTAAGTTTTATTCCTGTACATATGTTTTTTATTAGTTTCTTTAAATTTTTTAAATTTAAAGCTATAATGTAATGATTTAATTTGTCCAAGCATAAACATTTTCCAATAAAAACAAAACTTAATAAAGTTAAAGCTCAAATTCACTTTTTGGTTAAATATATGCTATCTCGTTTAATTACTTTCAAAACTCCAGTATTCGAAACATACAATTTAATAAAATTTGATACATTATTTTTAATTTTTATCTTTTAATTAGCTCGTTTTCTCTAACATGCTTTTAAGAGTATTATAATATTTATAACAATTTTAATATTATTTTATTAAATGGTTCAGGAATTGTAATTGACTCATTCCATTTATTCTCGTTCAAAGCTTCCATTCGATTGTTGAAGCTTATAGTCTAAGATATTTTAAATATATATTTTAGTATGTTTTTTAATTTTCAATTATTTTCTTTACAATTTTGAATTCTAATTATTAATGAATGGACACTCTGATTTAAAATACTGTTTTTAATGAAAGATTTATTAATTAATTATTTTTTGTTGCTTTTCAATTTTCACTAATGGCTGACGCAAAGCCAGTGTATTGCAGGCCTCGTCCGGTACCATACAACACCAAGTTGGTTGTTGACGCTGAATTGGACCGACTTTTGGCTGCAAATGTCTTCCGTCCTGTTGACCACACTCGGTGGGCAGCACCAATCGTGGTCGTCAAAAAGGCTACTGGTTCGGCACGTGTGTGTGCTGACTTTTCAACTGGTCTTAATAATGTTTTGCTGTCAAATCAGCACCCGTTGCCAGTGCCTGAAGACATTTTTGCGACACTAAACGGAGGACAATTTTTCTCTCAGATCGATTTCCGGGATGCGTATCATCAAATTGAATTAGAAGAGGGATCAAAAGAGTTGTGTACGATCGCAACGCACCGTGGTAATTTTGAGTACCATTGGTTGCCATTCGGAGTGAAGTCAGCTCCTGGCTTTTTCAATCCATTATGGATTCGATGTTGGCAGATTGTCCATTTGCCATTGCTTATTTGGATGATGTGATTGTTGTGAGCCGGACTCGGAAAGAGCATTGGACACATTTAATGGAAGTCTTCAAAAGAATTGGCAATTAATTTTGTTTAAACAATAAGTAATTATTTAAAAATTAATTATTATAAAAATAAGCCCATAGAACTATAAATAATTAATGCGTTTCAAAGGAAAGATAATAAAGTTTTTTGATATTTTGCAGAATAATAGCGAACTTATAGTGCTATGAATATTTAAGCAAGGTTATGATAATTTTTTATATTACAATTTAGATATAATGTATTTTCATACCATGTATATTTTTATTTAAATTTGATTTTATTGCATCTTTTTAACATTTTTCTATTAAAAATTTATGAAAATAAAAATGAAATTAAAAAAAAAATTAATTTCTAAGATAACTCAAATATGAAAAAACATTAAAAGAAATTCTATTATTAATTTATTAAATTATTTTTTAATGTTTCGAGGCCAAAATAAGAAGTAAATATATTGTTTCCTATTTATTTTCGATAAATATTTACATTCATTTTTATTAAATATGTTCAGTTACAAAATTATTTTTATTTAATATGCACAGAAAAAATTAAATTATATTCAGAAAATATTTTTCGATGAATTAAACAGATTTTATTCGTCTTAACTCCTATTTTTGTAACCATATTTCGAAAAATGAAGATTGACGTCTGCTTTAAAATTTTGATGAAATAATTCTACGACAGAGCTATAGTTTGTTTATTATCGTTTTTTAATTGTTACTTAGTTCTATATTTTCTAATATATTCTTGATTTGACTGCATTGAGTTACGTAGTTGATTGAAGACCTTTTAACAATTTTTTTATAATTAATATTAGTTACAAATTATTCTTTTTTCAAATAGGTGGATAAATTTTTTATTTAAAAATGAAATTTTATAATTCTTTATCTTCTTGAGCAGCCAAGTACAAGTTCTTTCACGAAATATAATTTGCTTCACACTTGACCCTTGGATATGTTTATTCATCAGTATTTATTATGTAATTTTCAAAAAAAATCTTTTCAAATATATCTATTGCTTTTCCCGCTACATTTATAAAATAAAAATTAAGCTAATTGCAGTTATGTTTTATAACAAATTTTACTAACCGGAATTTAATAATAAATATAATTTTTATTTAATAATTATAAACTTTCATTTAAAAAAAATGAAAATTGGGCTCGATAAATTATAAAATTTTATTGTATGAAATTTAAAATACAAATAATTAGGGATGCGATTTTTAGGCCTTCTCCGTAATGGGAATTACAAAAGTAAAATAGTCACAAATGTAAAGGATAATCAGATTAATTTAATATTCATAAATATTATTTTAATCCGTATTTTAAAAATTAATTTTATTTAATATAAATATTCATTTAAAAAATTTATTCATTATATGCGGAATAAATAACAATTAATTACGACATTTTACCTTTTTTTAAAATATAAAAATAAATTAAATAAAAAAACAAAAAAAATGTAAAGTTTACAAAGTGTAAATTACATTGACATTCCTAAAAAGACAATTCATTGATGGCTGTAAAAACTGGAGCAGCTCAAAGTCTCAATGTATTATATAAATTTTACGTGAAATACAAAAGAAAGAATTTATTTTAAGAATTTGATATTAAATAATTTAATTAACTATTGAACAATAAAAATATACAAAAATAAATGAAATTGATTTTTTTAATATAAAATTCATCAGGAATTATAAAATGATCAAATACATATTATGGGACTCAGTTTTTTTTGGATAACAAAAAAAACCTATTTGTTAACACAAAATTATGGACAAAAAAAAATTTTTTAAATTCAAAATGCAAAATTATATTATTAAAATTGAAAATTTCTAGGTAAAGTGATAATTGTTAATTTAGACAAAATACTTTGATAATTAATTTTTTATATCAGCAAATGCTTGTTTATTTATAGAGTTGCGTGCACTATAAAATTATATTTGTTTTTCCAAGGATATATTTCTTTTAAATTATTTTGTTAAAAATATTGGTTAAGTTTTATTCCTGTACATATGTTTTTTATTAGTTTCTTTAAATTTTTTAAATTTAAAGCTATAATGTAATGATTTAACTTGTCCAAGCATAAACATTTTCCAATAAAAACAAAACTTAATAAAGTTAAAGCTCAAATTCACTTTTTGGTTAAATATATGGTATCTCGTTTAATTACTTTCAAAACTCCAGTATTCGAAACATACAATTTAATAAAATTTGATACATTATTTTTAATTTTTATCTTTTAATTAGCTCGTTTTCTCTAACATGCTTTTAAGAGTATTATCATATTTATAACAATTTTAATATTATTTTATTAAATGGTTCAGGAATTGTAATTGACTCATTCCATTTATTCTCGTTCAAAGCTTCCATTCGATTGTTGAAGCTTATAGTCTAAGATATTTTAAATATATATTTTAGTATGTTTTTTAATTTTCAATTATTTTCTTTACAATTTTGAATTCTAATTATTAATGAATGGACACTCTGATTTAAAATACTGTTTTTAATGAAAGATTTATTAATTAATTATTTTTTGTTGCTTTTCAATTTTCACTAATGGCTGACGCAAAGCCAGTGTATTGCAGGCCTCGTCCGGTACCATACAACACCAAGTTGGTTGTTGACGCTGAATTGGACCGACTTTTGGCTGCAAATGTCTTCCGTCCTGTTGACCACACTCGGTGGGCAGCACCAATCGTGGTCGTCAAAAAGGCTACTGGTTCGGCACGTGTGTGTGCTGACTTTTCAACTGGTCTTAATAATGTTTTGCTGTCAAATCAGCACCCGTTGCCAGTGCCTGAAGACATTTTTGCGACACTAAACGGAGGACAATTTTTCTCTCAGATCGATTTCCGGGATGCGTATCATCAAATTGAATTAGAAGAGGGATCAAAAGAGTTGTGTACGATCGCAACGCACCGTGGTAATTTTGAGTACCATTGGTTGCCATTCGGAGTGAAGTCAGCTCCTGGCTTTTTCAATCCATTATGGATTCGATGTTGGCAGATTGTCCATAATGTATTTTCATACCATGTATATTTTTATTTAAATTTGATTTTATTGCATCTTTTTAACATTTTTCTATTAAAAATTTATGAAAATAAAAATGAAATTAAAAAAAAAATTAATTTCTAAGATAACTCAAATATGAAAAAACATTAAAAGAAATTCTATTATTAATTTATTAAATTATTTTTTAATGTTTCGAGGCCAAAATAAGAAGTAAATATATTGTTTCCTATTTATTTTCGATAAATATTTACATTCATTTTTATTAAATATGTTCAGTTACAAAATTATTTTTATTTAATATGCACAGAAAAAATTAAATTATATTCAGAAAATATTTTTCGATGAATTAAACAGATTTTATTCGTCTTAACTCCTATTTTTGTAACCATATTTCGAAAAATGAAGATTGACGTCTGCTTTAAAATTTTGATGAAATAATTCTACGACAGAGCTATAGTTTGTTTATTATCGTTTTTTAATTGTTACTTAGTTCTATATTTTCTAATATATTCTTGATTTGACTGCATTGAGTTACGTAGTTGATTGAAGACCTTTTAACAATTTTTTTATAATTAATATTAGTTGCAAATTATTCTTTTTTCAAATAGGTGGATAAATTTTTTATTTAAAAATGAAATTTTATAATTCTTTATCTTCTTGAGCAGCCAAGTACAAGTTCTTTCACGAAATATAATTTGCTTCACACTTGACCCTTGGATATGTTTATTCATCAGTATTTATTATGTAATTTTCAAAAAAAAATCTTTTCAAATATATCTATTGCTTTTCCCGCTACATTTATAAAATAAAAATTAAGCTAATTGCAGTTATGTTTTATAACAAATTTTACTAACTGGAATTTAATAATAAATATAATTTTTATTTAATAATTATAAACTTTCATTAAAAAAAAATGAAAATTGCGCTCGATAAATTATAAAATTTTATTGTATGAAATTTAAAATACAAATAATTAGGGATGCGATTTTTAGGCCTTCTCCGTAATGGGAATTACAAAAGTAAAATAGTCACAAATGTAAAGGATAATCAGATTAATTTAATATTCATAAATATTATTTTAATCCGTATTTTAAAAATTAATTTTATTTAATATAAATATTAATTTAAAAATTTATTCATTATATGCGGAATAAATAACAATTAATTACGACATTTTACCTTTTTTTAAAATATAAAAATAAATTAAATAAAAAAACAAAAAAAATGTAAAGTTTACAATGTGTAAATTACATTGACATTCCTAAAAAGACAATTCATTGATGGCTGTAAAAACTGGAGCAGCTCAAAGTCTCAATGTATTATATAAATTTTACGTGAAATACAAAAGAAAGAATTTATTTTAAGAATTTGATATTAATAATTTAATTAACTATTGAACAATAAAAATATACAAAAATAAATGAAATTGATTTTTTTAATATAAAATTCATCAGGAATTATAAAATGATCAAATACATATTATGGGACTCAGTTTTTTTTGGATAACAAAAAAAACCTATTTGTTAACACAAATTATGGACAAAAAAAAATTTTTTTAAATTCAAAATGCAAAATTATATTATTAAAATTGAAAATTTCTAGGTAAAGTGATAATTGTTAATTTAGACAAAATACTTTGATAATTAATTTTTTATATCAGCAAATGCTTGTTTATTTATAGAGTTGCGTGCACTATAAAATTATATTTGTTTTTCCAAGGATATATTTCTTTTAAATTATTTTGTTAAAAATATTGGTTAAGTTTTATTCCTGTACATATGTTTTTTATTAGTTTCTTTAAATTTTTTAAATTTAAAGCTATAATGTAATGATTTAACTTGTCCAAGCATAAACATTTTCCAATAAAAACAAAACTTAATAAAGTTAAAGCTCAAATTCACTTTTTGGTTAAATATATGGTATCTCGTTTAATTACTTTCAAAACTCCAGTATTCGAAACATACAATTTAATAAAATTTGATACATTATTTTTAATTTTTATCTTTTAATTAGCTCGTTTTCTCTAACATGCTTTTAAGAGTATTATCATATTTATAACAATACTACATAGGGTGCCTACTTTAAATATCGATTGATTTTCTCCGCTGAGCGCAGAGAGTATGAGCGGGCGTGCCCGTGCCTATTGGGTGGTTGTGTCTGCGTCTCTGACGTGTGGTGCGCGGGGAGGGGGTGGGGGGGGGTGTCGGGAAATGTGGGTTCGGGATGGTGGTTGGTGCGCGGGACGGTGTGGGGTCGGGATTTGGGGGTGTGGGATGGGGTTTGCGCGAGATTTTGGGCTGTGGGTGTTAAATGCGCGGGAGTTTCGCCGCGCGGGATTGAACCCGAGATGGTGGTGGGTCGACGCGTTAACCAATCGGCCACCGGTGGAATGGGCGGGGTCGCGATATTTTGCGTTAAATAGCTCGGCCGCCTCCCCGCTGGTCGCCTCCGCCATTTCGTTGGGCAGCGCGGACCCCCTCTCTTCCGCGGACCCCCTCTCTCCGTCGGATCGGGCCCCCTATCTTCCGCGGACCTCTCTTTCCATTACCGCGGACCCCTCCCCCCCCATCTCCCGTCCGTCGGCGCGGACCCCCTTTCTTCCGCGGACCTCTCTTTCCATTGCCGCGGACCCCCTCTCACCATCGCCGTGGACCCCCCTCTCTCCGTCGGATCGGGCCCCCTCTCTTCCGCGGACCCCCTCTCTCCGTCGCCGCGGACCCCCCTCTCTCCGTCGCCGCGGACCTCCTCTTCAACGGCATGAACTTCCTCTTACCACCACAGTTTTGCTGCGCAAGTCTCGGGATGGGAGAGGGGCGGGGCGTCGGGAAAGTACTGCTCAAAATTGTGCTAGAGGCGAAATTCTTTCGCCGTTCAGCTTAAGGGGGTGTGAGTTGACGGCTAGTAAAATTTGAAGTAAATCGGTCAAGGGTGCGCGAGTTTTAGTCCCCCCCCCCCCATCATCCATTTCCATTCTCCTCCGCAGTTCTGCATTGTAAAATTTTTTATCATCATAATAAAAAAAAATAAGAAAAATAACATACGACATGATATCTGAATGGCCCCTTCTCATTGTTGTTGATTCTCGGCATATTGGCGCAAAATTTCTGCCTCACGTTCGGCTTTTGTAAAATGAATGATGAAAAAGAATGAGTAGCTTTGAGAATGCTCCATCAGCATGAGTCATTATCGATTTTGTCATACTGAAGAGAGAGTTCAGTGTCAGTTTTCTCTAATCTTGCATCATTTTGCTGCAAAAAATATTGGTGGGTGTCGGGGGATATTTTTCATCTCTTCCATTACTGTCTCGGCCTCGCTGGGCGAGAGGTGACCGTGACTTTTAAGCCACCGAATTAAAACGAACCAAAAAAGCAAAAACACAGGAAATGCAAGAAGATAATGAGAAAAAAGCAGTACATGCAAAAGAGTTTCATTAGGCTCTTCTGGGGAATTCAAAATTTGTATGTCGGGTTTTGTTGTGTTGGTGTTATTCATTTTAACATTACATAATAATATTTTTATGTATTTATAATTTATCCAAGCTTTGAATCGGTCACAATGTGCCGGTTATAATCAACCATAATCATTTGGTCGAATTCACCCAAGACAATCATCTCTACACCACCAAGCGGAATTGGTGAATTGAATGTTGCTCGTACGTTTGTCGTACCGCTTCTCAACAGCTCAAATCCACAGCTGTCGTCAAGCGTGGATGTCAATGGAATGACAAAAAAGGTCCACCCTTTTTTGAACTGGGCCATTGAAATGTCAAATGAACGTTCTGAATTGGCCATTCCGAGTGCCTCATACATGTCAACAAAGGCGCTGACAAAGTGATCCTTTGAAAAATTTAGTTTATAAGGAACAGCTGGGTAAACTACGCCACCAGCATGTACTGAAATTTCACGCAAATCAAACGGTTCAAACATGAAGGGACTCAGTTTGTAGTCACCATGAAATGCTGAATTGCCAACCAACGCTATTGTCACACGTCGAGGAATGGTTGCGCTGAATACATTGTACTCAAATTCGTATCGACCAACACTGATGAATGAAGACTTGATTTCGGTCTTGCGTACTGCGTATGTGGCGGGTTGTTTTTCAAGTGTTTTGTAGAGGCTCATGTTTAGTGAGGGTTGGACCTCAACCATTTTGGCATAAATCTTGACATCGTGAACTGTCAAACGATATTTGGTGGAATCATTTGCTTTTAATGTTTGCAAAAGAAAGACATCTTTGGCCTTGTAAATTGTGAACAGCAAGTCCAAATTATTTAAGAGATAAAGCTCTTGGTTTCCCAAATCAAAGTCGAGACGAGAGAGGAATTGCGCATTTTTTCCACCCTTAAAAATTTTACAACGCTCTTTGAACCCATCGTCTGTTGAATCATCTTGATTTACGGTGTGATAATACCCTGTTGAACCAAGAAAATTTTTCTTGGCATTTATTGGAAAACTTAACTCATTGGTGATATATGCCTTAAATGGGTATAAATTTCCGCTATCGTATACTTCCGTGTTGCCAACCGTAACTTTTAGTTGCTGGACAAATGTTTGACCAATCCCTTGAATGGCAGAGACACTAGTATCCGTATCCTCTATCGCAACCCACTTGTCGTTTGCTCCCGGTTTTTCAATTGACAGTTCGAGATAAAGATAGATCCGAGACAAATCTGTCCACAAATTGTCACTGTACAGACGAAACAGGTAAGGCGATTCTTGCGTGATTGTTGCTAGCGGAAGCACCTGACGAAAGAAAGAACGCACAACAGACACATTGGTCGGTGGAACTGAGAAAATGTTTAGGCCACTGTTAATTGCTAGAGGACTGCTGTCGCTGATTTTTTGTAGGCAAGTCATTTTTTAATAGGTTCCTAATGAGTCAACACGCAGACGTTTATTTTTGGTCTCATCAACCATTGGTGGAACGATTGACGATTGAAGTTTATTTATATTTTTTCGCCTTATTTTTCCAATTTTGGGAGCCGAGTCTTTTTTGTATCGCTTAAAATCAAAACCTTGACCCTTCTGAGTGTTTATGTTGTTGGCTGCTTTTTCGAGAAGATTCTTTAGTCCTGCCTTACTCTCACTAACGAGAGACTATTTGAGGTCTTTTCCCTCCAGCAAATTGGTGAGTACTCGATTTCCGCTTTCCATTCCCTGACGTCCAATTGCGGAGCCAATTTGCTTTCCAATCGGCAGCAAATATCTCATAAGACTTCTGAACACTGCGCCAACTCCCGCTCCACGCTGATAGGGCAACCCCCGATAAATGTTGTATCCACCAAATTGCACACACTCGGACGAGAATGTGGACCAATCCACTTGTAGAGGATCAAAATCAACATGCATCTTTAATTGATACTTTCGCTGTTTTGTTATTATTTATATTCTTTGAAAATTATGCTTTTTATAAAATTGTTTACGAGCTTATCAGGTTGCAGCTTTCCAAAGTGTAAAAAGCTGACAATTTTTTCAAAGGTCATTCCAACACATCGACAGTACAAAAAGAAAATGACATGTCGACCACACGCACTTGAGTTGGGAGACTGAAGTGGAAGAGAGCTATATTCAATTTGTTTGTAGCGTGACAAATGGTCAACAATGTGAAAACTGGGCGGTGGCCATATCCCCAATGAGTCATAATACTCCAAATGCAAAGGAGAAGCGCAATAAATGCACACCCAATGAGAACCATGAGATGTGCTGGGGTCAAGATTCACCACCATACAGTGTGGAAATTTGGCAATTGCCCCGGCTGGTATTTGGTCTGCCGCAAAACAGCCAATATAGTAGTGGCGAGTCACGTTGTTTCTTGTCAATGTTTTGTCAATTTCCAACGTGTTCATCATTTAAAAATAGGACATTTTTCTAAAGTGTAATGTTAATGTACATGTTCCGTATTGGAATGGCATCAAGATGCCGCTATTGGTACGGATCTCAATCAGAATTTCAGAAACCTCTTTTGATAAGAGCTTGTGATACTGTATGGCAAAAAATTGTTCTTCAACTACTTGGTCTGGGTTTCCGCGTATGGTCACTATGCGCAACACTGGGGCCGTCACATCTCCAATCATCATTGGTTCAATAAGATCCGGCGTGTAAACGTGGAATGATGACACACCACCACTCATGTCCGGCGAAAACCTTGCCTCCTTTGCGGGCTGCATAAACTCCGTGTTGTTGAAACCGAGAATGTAGGCAAGTTGAGGCGAGACTTCGACCTTTTTAACGTACCGTGGGTCGGTGTTCAGAACAAAGCGATTTCTATGGACGTCATAGTTAAATTGGCAAACAAGACGTATCTCACGGTACGCCTGAATCCATGCTTCCGTTCCCATTTCCTTTGTGGCTTCGAGGATCGTACGTTCCTCTTCTGTCAAATTTTTGATTTCGGCGGTCAATTTTGTCATGCCCAATTCATCAAGAACGGTCAAATTTTTGTCACTTAATTTTGAAAAGTAGTCATCCAATTTTTTCTGATACGAATCATTATCGTCAGCTGACGTTCTCAACTGTAGATTGCTCGTTGCAGCACTCTTTTCGCGTGACAGAAGGCCTTGGGCCACGTTATTGAGGTCAACCAATGTTCCAGTATCTGCCAACATGGCCTGTAGGAGCAGCTCTTCGTCACGGACGCCCCGTTTTTCTTTAGTCTTTCGCTTAATGTATTCTTCTCTGGCCCAGCGGCGAGCCTTGTTTATCGTAAGCATGAAAGAATTCTGTGTTGATCGTACCTTTTTTGCCAACGGATCACTTCCCTCACCCAGTAGCCTGTATAAATTTTTGCTAAGCTCATGGGGGTTGGTGACATTTGATGGCGGAACTTCGATACGTACCGTATTCCCTGTCTGCCACTCAATCTGTACAAATTGTTGCTCCACGGTGCCTATCGAGGGCCAAGAGTGGGGATATACAATAACGGCAAGACCCACCTCCCATTCCGAATTGAATTGTAGTTTGCGCGGTAAACGCACTCGGAAAGAATTTGTCCTATTTCCTTCAATATTGGTGTTTGACGGAAGAACAACATAAAAAGAATTTGAAGGCATTTTTTTTTTAATAAATTTTATTAATTTATTGCTTTTTTATATATTTTTCTCGCTAATTGAATTTACGGGAATCCAACTATTAAAGCGAGTACCATACCCTTTCCATTTCACAAATGCATAATCCACACCGTTCTGCCTCTTTTTCTTCAAAATCTTTTCAATTTCATACATTTTTTGCTGTTTGTCTTCTAGCGTTTTGCATAAATCATTTGCGTAAAACCAACCACTAATAATTTCATTATTGTCATCACGTAACCGATAAACAACTGGCGAACGCTCAGAGTGTACCTCTGCCACCGTGAAAAGTTCATTGGTGAAGCGTGGGAGGTAACCCTTTTGGAACACGTGCTTGTACTTTTCAATGCGCACGCGATCTCCCACACGGTATTTTGGCTTGCGTCGTACAACATTTTCAGCTGCATCATGTAATTTTTGTCGCAATGCTTCTGCGTTTTTAAAGTTCACGTCTACTGGGCGCATTCCAATGCTCGAATTTGTCGAGTGGTTAATTGCGCAAACAATGTCTTGCACAACATCAATTCATTTGTACGTGTTGCGCTCCGTGAAGTAGCGGTAAAGGCGCTCTTTGATGCTACGATTCGCACGTTCTGCCATTCCGGCATGAAATTGGGGAGAAGTGAGCATACAAAAGTGTTCAACGTCTTTTGTGCGGAAGAACTGCTGTACTGCCCGGGCAGTGAATTCCTTTCCCTGATCTGTTAACACCTTCCACGGGATATATTTTGATCTTTTGAATATACGATCAAAGGCAATGATCATGTTAGCGCTCGTCTTGGTCTTTACGGGCTCAACAAACACCTGTCGACTAAGGGTATCAATACAGACTAATAAGTACTTGAAGCCACGATTTTGTTTACCAAGTCGGTCAAAAATAGCTAAATCGGCCTGCCATTCAGTATGCAAGCCGGGCGCCAATGTTGGCAATCGGCGGTAGCGCCGCTTCGCCTGGTGATGCAGTGTGTATGTACGTTGGCTGGTCAAATAATTTTGGACATCGTTTCGATTGATTTTTGGTTGACTTTTCCGCGCCTCTCTCAGCAGCGGTTCAACGCTCGTGAATGCGACAGGCGAACTTAGGTCCTTGTACAAAAACTCGAGCAAACGAAGCTTTTTCAAATCCATAATGATGGCTTAAACTTAAGTGGGGTGTTTTTATAAATTCCTTTGCCGGATTGGCCTTCGGGAAATAAATGCCTACTCAAGAGCGGATTCTGCCTTGCCCTTTCAACAAATTCTTTGAATGCCGTTGGCTCTTTATTTTGGCCACGCTTGTCCTTGTTCAACAGGTGACTAACAATGTCATCAACACTGCTGGTTATAAATGGACGCCCACCGGCTCTCAAAACTTGCCCTTCCTCCGACACCCCTAGAGATTGGGCGTTTTTATAAATTAATTTTAAGATTTCCGTTTGTGTGGGTTGTCGTTTATTTGAACTTGACGACCGTGGGTTTTGATAATCATCATCATCATCAGTATCTTCTAATTGTTCAACATTTTCTTTTCGCGCACGCCCAACTTTAAGATGGCGACGCGTAGAAACAACAATTGGCCTTGTAACGTTGACTGGTTTTGGCATGGCGTCAACCACATCACTCAAATTTTCTAATTTAACACCCACGGGACGTTCATCTTCGTCCTTTGTGAGCTTGTTGAGACGCTTAACTTCCTGCTCATATTTGACTGCCCTTTCCGCCTCATTTATGGCGGCATCATTTTTTATTTGTTTAATTCGGGTACGGACCAGCCCAATTGGTGTTCCGTCAGATGGTGGCGGTGCTGCCAAACTCTGATAAATCTCTTCGGGGACTAACAAATAGCGCTTTGTATGCTGCATTTTTTCTTGTTTTTAATTTTTTGGAAACTATTTATATTTTTCAATGACATCAGCAATAAGCGGGAGAGCAATTGACGCAATGAGCCCCACAATAGCTGGGAGGCCATCTCCGTGTTGTAGCAAAACCTTTTTGGCAGAGCGCGAGCAGCGTGTGCGGGCGAGACGACGAAGCACCTGTGCATGAGCTTTCAGCTTATTCAAATACCGGGGACGCAAAGGGACTCGGCCCTTTAGAATGTTTAGGCAGATTTCGACAAGGCACAAAAGTTGCTCATCGGATGCATATCGAATAAGGGCTTTCGCCTTTTTGGCATTACACAGTGTCTCCAAAAAGCATTTATTTATTGTTATTATTTGTGACCCTTTCATTTTGGTAGGTAAACTATTTGTTTTTGTTTATATATATTTGTTCGAAGGCGGATCTCTTCCGGACTCTCTGGGTGCATGTCCACGAGAAGGTATCCAAAATTTTTTGCGCATGCGTCCCGGTAGGCCTCAATAAAATGGGCAGTCCTTGACGGGAAGAGGTGGGTAGCGATGGTGCGTATCTGCAACGCCCCCGCAGGATTACGCATTAATACTAAATAGTGTGAATTAGTGCGCGCCACACGCAGCTCTTTGTTGAACAGGTGCTGAGTTACTAAAATGACACTGACGCCCCAATTGTGTGAGCCACGGGTGAAGAGTGCGTCCAAATATTGTTGACTCATACCCACCACCAAATCATCCAGCACCAGCAAGGTTTTTTCTTTTTTGGCACACTCCCGCACTTGTTCCGCGCGTGGGACGCCGCTGTGTACAGTGACTGGCACATTGCCAACTTTGCCGGCGCGCTGCAGATTCATCACATTTGTGTTCAACTCACCATAGCTATAAATAACGCGTTCAACAGGGGTAGAGATCATTTTGTCCACATTTCGCAACAGACGCATTATCCACTCTGACTTCCCACTTCCTGTGCTCCCAGACACAATCATTGTGAATGGATGACGAAATTGTCCATCCTCCCTTTTAAATTGTTGGAAGGCGTCCATTTTACTTTTTTATGTAATTTTCTTTTTATTTATAGTTTTTTTTCACAGATTTTAAATGGATTTAATTCTTGCCACCGATTGGATAAACAACGCTTATCCCGAAATGGATTTACAGGACGCCAACAAAGAGAACAAAGAGCCAACGAAAAAGCAAGAGGAGGAGGCAGATGATCCCAGTTGGATCAGCCTCATTGACGAGGAGATGAAGCGCGAGCCGCTCGCTCCAATTGGTGAGGAGACGCCCGCAACAAGTTGCTTTTGTTTTAAACGTATATTTAAATTTAAATTTAGGCACTCCAAAAAAATGTGCATGTGCCGAACGCCGTCGCCCCGTTCCGCTCGTGGACCACCTCTGCAAGCGGTTCAAATGCAACGCCCACGAGCTGCATGTGCTTTTCAAAAGCCTAGAGAAACGCCGGGACATTGTGGAGCATTTGCGCTCCGTCCAACTGCGCACCGCCCACCTGCGCCCGTCCGTGCGCAATTTTCCGGTCCGCTGTAATGACCTGTCCATCCTGGACACCCACTCGGCCCCCGCGTACCGAGGCTACCTCGGCATAACGGTATTTTTATTTGTTTTGTTTGTCGGTAACAAAAAATTAAAGGTCCGCATGCACTATTACATAAAGCATGGCATCCGCTTGCGCCACCCCAACTTGCCGTGCGTCGTTGAATTTGGAGGCGGAGATCACAAAACTTTTTTCCCTCTTGAAATTTTGTCCATTGTTTTGTAGATGTGTTCAATTTCCAATTGTACTGTTGTTTTTAAAATAAATGTTCAACCTTATCTCGGGAGCAATTTTTGGCAATTGCGCAGCGTGGCGTAAACACTGAGTACAACCCCAGCCGCTTCCACGCAATCATCATGCGCATACGTGCAACAACAACGACCAAAACTGTGGCAGCACTGGTCTTCCAATCGGCGCGTGTGGTCCTCACCGGAGTGCCCCACCCAAGCAGCGCAAATAAAATGGCGGCACGCGTTTTGCGGCGCATCCAACACACACAGAGCATCCCACTCGGAATCTACCAACTGCGTGTGGTCAACATTGTCGGCGTTCAAACCTTCCCCCAGCGAATCAGTGTAGAGCGACTCCAAAACACTCTGGGTGGCACATATGACCCCACTATTTTTCCAGCCCTTAGGTGCAAATTGTCGAATGGGGTTACTTGCCTAATTTATATTTCGGGGAAAGTCATTGTCACTGGGGCAAAGTCTCTTGATATTTTGCATCAGTCATTTACCAATTTGTTTAATCTTATACCAAACTATTTTCGTTGAATAAATTTATTGATCACAATTTGTACAAATTTGAAAAAATAAAAATAAATATTCACAATTAAAACCACCCAGAATGCCCTGGCCGGGCGGGGTCATGATCAACAAAATGTCTCTTTCGTCGTTGCGTCTGTGGTCCGTCGTTCGGCTGTCCATCCTCCACATAGCCAAAGGGGCGCGTCTGCATCCCGGGGCGTACACGTCCCTTGGCGTAGTAGGGCCTGTAGTCTTTGTGTGCCTCGTGCGTGAACAGGTCGGCGTAGACGTTGCGGTCAATTTGCGGGAAGTTGACCCGAATGACACGATGCTCTCCGCCTCCGTACACGTAGAGCTCGTCGTTGTCCAATACATCATCGCTAAATTGTTTTTCTATTTATTATTATTATAATTATTATTTGTTCAACTCACATGGAGCCGTCAAGGTTGTATGTGGCCAGCGTGAGCTCCTTCATCGCGTCAAAGTTGAGCAGCTGCTGCGCCGCGTACGACAGGCGGAAGCTGCGTATTTTGAGGTTGCCTCGTTCGTCCGTCCCGTCCCGAGCAGTGTGGCGGATGCCGTAGTTCTTAGGGCCGCCCGCAATGAACTCAACGATCCGTCGGTCGGTGTGTTCGCGCTTCATTTGGCCAAGTGCTTCGCCCTCTGCGACACAGGGACCACCCATCTTGTTGACATAATAAATGGAGTCGGTGTCTAAAGCATATTTGTGTACAGAAAACATTTTGTAACAAACATACCGCAGTAGAGCAGCTCCGCTCCGTCAATCGCTAACACCTGCTCAATGTAGTCATACAGATGGAGGCGGGCATATGAAGTGACGAACGAAGCGACCGGAAGACAGTTGGTCAGCGGGGCCTTGGCAAATTCCGCCCGCTTCCGCACGACACAGCGGTCCATGTGCTCGGACACGTGGACAAAATCCAACTTGTCCAGCGACGGGTCTTCAAGCAGCTCGTGGAATTCAGCCGGCGTCCGCGTGTAGCGAATTTCGGTTCGGCCCACACGCTGCGCGAGCTTTCCCCTGTAAATTTTTCGTTTAAAAATAAATTTTAATATTAATAAGGCCAAAGTGAGTTTGCCAAGGTTTTGGCGATGAGGCGCAGGCCGGGGTTGAATTCCATTTTGGCAGGGTCCAGCTGGATGCCCTCGGTGCGCTCAAAGTCTTCCACAAATGCCTGACGCTGCTCGTCCGTGACACATCCTTCAGGCCAGCCCGTCGCCTGCACTTTGAGACCGACAAATGTGTTGACGTACGAGCTGAACAGCGTGCCGTCCCACTCGTCGTAGTCCCAAACCTAATTGGTATTTTGTGAAAAAAATTTTAAAAAGTGACTACCTCAAAAAGGTCAGTGACCACATAGCCGAGCTGCAGCGCCTTGTTGAGTTCGGCATGCGTGTAGGCCGTCACCCACGAACGCTTGTCATCACCGTGACGGCACGGTCGCTGCTGTCTTCGGTCGGCACACCACCCACACAGCGGAAAGGTGAAGCGCTCATCCTTTGTGCGGTAGCCGAGCAGAGGCACACGGATGGTGCGTGGCGCCAGCACTCGGACAAGCAGCAGCCCCCGGAAGGTGTTGTTTTCCGGCGCAGTCCACGGGAGCGGTGCCGTTGGCGGACGGAGCAGCACCTCGCGCGTCAGAACCCGCGGGTTGCCCACCGGGAAGCGGTTTGCCTTCTGAATTATTGACTATAAAAAATTAAGGAAACAGTTCAAATGACCAACCATGACGTATGGGTATAGGCTCACGATGTCGATGCACAAAATTTCTTCGTTGTCGCTGCACACGTGGTGGAGCTTGAACGGCTCTGTGCGGCCTCCCCTCAGTGCGTCGTTGCGGGGGTCCAACGGGCAGGGGACGAACACGGTATCGTACCGTCGCTTCAGCTCCGGGTCGTGGCGTAGTCGTTCACTCCACTGGCATGCCCACACCTTGTGGATCTCACAACCATAGTCATGCTCCAGCTCAAATAGGCGCCGCTCCGTCCGTTCATACAGGTCTTCTGCGGTGCGTCCCGCCGCAAGTCGCTGTTGTCGGTCGGGGAAGCACTTTGGACAGCCTTAATTTTTATTTATTTTGGTTAAGGAAAAAAAAAATAATTACCATGATAGTAACAGCCGAGCCATTTAATGGCCAGGGGACGGAGAGGCGCATCGCGTCGCCAAAGACCATCCACGCGGTAGCCGGTGTCCTCAATGTGCGCCTCCCCGACGGACCAGCTTGCACATTGCACTTGCGCTCCGGGGTTCTCCATCTCGAAGAAGCGTATGTAGCGCTGCGACTCAGCTGAAGCACGACGTCCGCGCAGGTAGCCGCCCTCGGGTGAGTGCACCAGGCGATTTGGGGCCAGAAAACAACGACGAAGCGTGGCGAGCGCAAGACCTGCAGCCGTGGATGCGTTGAGGAAGGGGTCGAGGCCCTGCGTGTTGTCGGCGATGAGCTGCCGAAATCGGATAACCGACTCCCTCAAAATGGCCACGTCGTTGGCGCAATACATGATGAGTTGTTCGCGCAGTTGAAACCCGTTGCCGTTGTTGTTGGCATGCCAACGCAAAAATTTGGCCCGTTTGTCCGCTTTCATCGTGTCTGGTGAGTAAAACTCCCGCGCTGGAAGACCCTCAAGACGTTGCAGCAGATGTTGTCGCTGAATGTAGAGGTAGGGGAAGAAGGGCTTAACCTTCGCCTGATGGTGGGGCAGGTCAAAGCTCTTCACCAACGCATCCAATTCACAGAAGAAATAATTGATGGAGTCTTTGAAGGTGACTCGTCGTTGGTTACGTCCCGACAGACGCATGGAGTAAATCTTGAGCCCCGTTGTGCACAGGCGCTTTGGTGGCATATTTCGGCGATGTAGTGCCTCAAGGATTAGATGGAAGTCGTACTTGCCACCGTTGTGCGCGACGCACACCGTGTGGGCCTTTTTTGGCCCATGATGAGTCAAAAAATCCAAAAATTGGTCCACTGGGTCGTTGCCGTCGTTGTCGAATGAGTGGAAGTAGAAGCGGCGCTGGTTGAATGTCGGTGCCTCCACTGGCACAGCTGTGTTGTCCGGGTGCGTTGGCAAACGGTGGTGAAGACCACTGGCGTAACTGTTGTCCCCTCACCATACGACACAGACAAACACAATCCGGCGCTCTTCTTCCAAGCCCATCGTTGACGTTGATGCCTGCCTGGATACAACGTTCACAGATGACTTCAGCGACGATCAGCAGCGGCACGTGCTTCTGCACCAATCGGTTGTTCAGCTGGAGCGGGCTGTCCTGCGACGTCTCTGCATCGAAGAAGCAAAGTCGAAGCGGCAAAACGTCGTCTTCGTCCTCGTCGTTGTCATCGGAGTTGTCGTCATCGTTATCGACAGCAATTGATGCGCGTTGTCGAGCAGACGCATCGCAAATTGGCTGGATGAAGCAGGGCTCGTCGGTCGTGTGTGGCCCGTCACAACGTTTGCAGTTCCTGTTGCCATCAGGGTGTTGGCGTGGGCATTGATGCTTGCCCTGGTAGGCGATACGCCCGCAATCACGACACACTCGGCGCCATTGACAGATTGGCTGACGCTGACGCTGTCCACGGGCATCCATTGGAGCTGGAGCATGTTCGATCAGGTGGTAGTCGTAGCAGTCATCGTTTGGAAAGATGAACTGGCACGCAGCACAACGTCGGGCAGTACTTGCGCCGTTTGGAAGCTTAATTTTTTAGTACGTTTTTCTATTTAATTTTATTTCGAAAAGTACCTGTTGTGCTTGGCACGGATATTCGGGCCCAAACCGTAAACAAAGGCGGCACACAACCTTACAACCGGAGAAGTGGTAGCGCAGGTGTGCTCGCCGTTCACAGTCGATGCAGTAGCGTTGGACATCGAACAGTTGTTCAACGCGGCCAATGTAGTTGAAATGGCCGCGCTCCAGCAGCAGGCACAAATTGAATTTGGCGGCCATACTTTAATTAGACCAAAATTTGAAATGCCTTAGTTAACACAAAAATTTACCCGTGACCCTTGTAGACAATAAGGTATTCTCGCTCCTTTTCAAACACCGCCAGGCGGATTTGGCCAACTCCATTCGTGTTGTTCAGCATGCGCTGTAGCTTGGCCACGTCCAACAGCGTGTACATCCCTTTGTCAAGGGGAATGCCGGCACACGTCAGCAGCTCTTCTGCGTCACGCCCATGCTGCTCCTGATGACTCGCGTAAGCAGTAAACGCTGCACGGCCACCGCCACCAGCCATTCTCGTCTCGCGGTCCCGCAGACCCAAAAGGACGGCACGCGCCAGGCAGAGACGGTCGTTTGGATTAACGACACGCACCAATGACTGCACGCTGTGCGAAGCATGGTGTTCCGCCTCCAAATCACAGCCACCTGTTTTTTTCAACGTAATGTGCTTGAAAAGCGAAGAACAAACCTCCTCTTTGTGGGTCCGCACGAATTGGCTCGAGTGGCCACACCGCCATCACTTTGGCGACCGTCGTCCCAGCAAGCAGGTCAATGCCGGCCGCCGACTGTTCATTGAGCCGCTCAATTGCTGCCGCCAGTGCAGCTGCGTTGTTTTGCTCGGGCGGGCGAAGGCGGATCACGTACGGTCGATCAAAGCCTGGTGGGTGAAGCTGCAGTCCGACCATCGATGGACGCGGGTGACCCGCCAGCACACGGTCGAGGAGTTGCTGGATGATCGTCTCCATCAAAAGATCAGGCCGCTGCGCTTCCTCCAGCGGCAGGAAGCGCAGTTCACAAATCTCTCCACGTGTGTTGCGTGGCACATTCCTCATGGCTGTTGAGCGCTCAATGACGAAGCACTCGTCAATTGTACGTCCAGCCTTCAAAGCATTACAATAAAAAAAATTTATTCAAGGCAAATCAAATTTACAAACGGGACACCTACGGCTGATTCTCAGCCATGGGACAATACAAGAAGTATGGAAAATGTGAAAACAATGGAGAGAAATTGCCCCCTCCCCACTCACAAAAGGACACATGCATATGGGACAGGAAAGGGATTTTTCAATATGAATGCGTGAAATGTCAAAATTGGGCAGCAAACGAATTTTACGGGCGGGATATGGTTTTTGTCTTTCCACCCCCCTAATTTCTTCGACCTCAGGGGGCAAATCGAATCGGACCCTCAAACGAACCGGTTCAGCCGCTCGTCTTTGTGTTGGTCGCGCACCAGCAGTACGACTCGCACAACGACTCGGACGTGGCTCAAGACCAACGGTGTCCTGAGAACCAAAGTTTATTCATCATAAAGCAATAAAATTATACAAATCATAATAAAAAGATCATTTCCTCACATTATTGTTGTTGTTGTTGTCCAGTTCCGCGTCCGCGCGTTGTTCATCACCAGCATTGGTCACGTTTGGCAGCACCCGGACCGCATCACGCCCTGCGCCAATTTGAACGGGCAACATTGGTGGAACGTTTGCCGGAAACTTAAACATAAATTGCAAAAGAAATATCAATTTAAAATTTAAAAAAAACTTACCTCTGGGGCCACGTGCGGCACCACAAGCGCATTGGGGCCTCCAACCCCAATGCGGAACCAGCAGTCCAGTCGCTGGTATTTGGCACGGCTCACGCAGTTGGTGAACCAGTAGGCACTGCCAACACACAAGGCCGCCAGCGAACCCGCATGCGCCTGCCATCCCGAGGCTTCAACGCGGTGGCCGTCACCCGTGCGAAGCACACAGTTCGTCACGGCAAGTGGCCCAGCTGGCGTCTGCTGCGCAGGGCGATGGTCAACCGACACGACGATCAGGCACAGCGGGCTAAAAAAAACTCGCGCACAATTTAAATATCGATTTGTAAATTCAACTTACGGCAATGGCTGACCCAACGCAGCAACGCATCCAATCAAGAATTGAATGTTGTGCGTTCCATCCGCACAAAAAGGTTCCTGAAATTACAAATAGCAAAATTAAAAAAAAATTAAAAAACAAAAAAAAAACAAGTAAGCACCGCCAATTGCTGGTGGGACGCGTTGACGAGGATGGGTTGCACCAATTGCGCAACCTTTAAAATAATAAAATATTAGTTTTTTATTTTATTTTTTATTATTGTTAATATGACTTGGCCAAAGGGCGGCATTTGGCCGAAAACGGTTGGTAGCTGTTGAGCCATAAAATAAAGGACAATTTGAATTTTTCGCTGTAAAAAAATAGAAAATTTGACTTTTTTTAAAATATTGCGTAGCTTTTCTTTTCTTAACTTTAAAAAGATTTCTATTTTTCTTGGCTTTTCGTTTGCATTTCTTTTTAATATCGCGCTGCTTTTCTTTTCTTAGCTTTAAAATTTCTATAAATTTTTCATTGCTTTTCGTCTTCTTTTTTTTTTTTAAATATTGCGTAGCTTTTCTTTTCTTAACTTTAAAAAGATTTCTATTTTTCCTGGCTTTCCGCTTTTTTTAAAGATTGCGCAGCTTTTCTTTTATTGACTTTAAAATTTCTATTTATTTTTTCTTGGCTTTTCTTTGCTTTTCTTTTTAATATTGCGCTGCTTTTCTTTTCTTAGCTATTAAAATTTCCTTAAATTTTTCATTGCTTTTCGTATTGTTTTTTTTTTAAATATTACGCAGCTTTTCTTTTCTGAATTTAAAATTTCCTTAAATTTTTCAATACTTTTCGACTTGTTTTTTAAAATATTGCGCAGCTTTTCTTTTCTGAATTAAAAATTTCTATTTATTTTTTCATGGCTTTTCGTTTTTTTAAATATTACGCAGCTTTTCTCTTCTTCATTTTAAAAACTTCTATTTATTTTTCCTTGGCTTTTCATTTGCTTTCTTTTTAATATTGCGCAGCTTTTTCTTTTCTTAGCTTTAAAAATTTATATTTATTTTTTCATTGCTTTTCGTCTTTTTTTTAAATATTGCGCAGCTTTTCTTTTCTTAATTTTAAATTTCTATTTATTTTTCTTGGCTTTTCGTTTGCTTTCTTTTCTTTTCTTTGTTAAATTAATTAATTAATAATTTGTTAGTAAGTTATGATAAGCAAAATAAATGCACAAATATAAAAATATTGGACAGAACAAATAAATAAAATGGACAGCAAATCAATATAAACGGAAGAAATGGAAATGAAAATGATGGGTTGGTGGAGAACGGGCCGTTGCAGATGGGTGATAGATAAGAATCTAGCGAATGGGAGGGGTCCGCATCGCTGTGCACAGTTAAGTGACAACAGTGGGGAGGGGGTAAACATTTGAATTTTTGAAGTTCAGATGGATTTTATAGGCCGTCATTGCAACACCCCCTAAGCTGAACGACGAAAGAATTTCAGCTCTAGCACCATTTCGAGCAGTACATTCCCGACGCCCCCTCGCACCCCGAGACTTGCGCAGCAAAACTCACGCACCCCTTGTCGATTGACTTCAAATTTCACAGGTCGTCAATCCAGCAGCCTCTAAGCTGAACGGCAAAAAAATTTCGCCTCTGGCACCATTTGAGCAGTACTTCCCGACGCCCCGCCCCTCGCGCACCCCAAGACTTGCGCAGGAAAACTCGCGCAACCTTGTCCGATTGACTTCAAATTTCACAGGTCGTCATCCAGCAGCCCTAAGCTGAACGGCGAAAGAATTTCATCTCTAGCACAATTTTGAGCGGTACATTCCTGACGCCCCGCCCCTCGCGCACCCAAGACTTGCGCAGCAAAACTCACGCACCCCTTGTCCGATTGACTTCAAATTTCACAGGCCATCATTCCACCACCCCTAAGCTGAACGGCAAAAAAATTTCGCCTCTGGCACCATTTTGAGCAGTACTTCCCGACGCCCCGCCCCTCGCGCACCCCAAGACTTGCGTAGCAAAACTCGCGCAAACCTTGTCCGATTGACTTCAAATTTTACGGGTCGTCATTCCACCACCCCCTAAGCTGAACGACGAAAGAATTTCATCTCTAGCACCATTTTGAGCGGTACATTCCTGACACCCCGCCCCTCGCGCACCCCAAGACTTGCGCAGCAAAACTCGCGCAAACCTTGTCCGATTGACTTCAAATTTCACAGGCCATCATTCCACCACCCCTAAGCTGAACGGCAAAAAAATTTCGCCTCTGGCACCATTTTGAGCAGTACTTCCCGACGCCCCGCCCCTCGCGCACCCCAAGACTTGCGTAGCAAAACTCGCGCAAACCTTGTCCGATTGACTTCAAATTTCACAGGTCGTCAATCCAGCAGCCCCTAAGCTGAACGGCGAAAGAATTTCATCTCTAGCACAATTTTGAGCGGTACTTCCCGACGCCCCGCCCCTCGCGCACCCCAAGACTTGCGCAGCAAAACTCGCGCAAACCTTGTCCGATTGACTTCAAATTTCACAGGTCGTCAATCCAGCAGCCCCTAAGCTGAACGGCGAAAGAATTTCATCTCTAGCACAATTTTGAGCGGTACATTCCTGACGCCCCGCCCCTCGCGCACCCCAAGACTTGCGCAGCAAAACTCGCGCAACCCTTGTCCGATTGACTTCAAATTTCACAGGTCGTCAATCCAGCAGCCTCTAAGCTGAACGACGAAAGAATTTCATCTCTGACACCATTTCGAGCAGTACATTCCCGACGCCCCGCCCCCTCCCCCCATGCGCAGCAAAACTCGCGCAACCCTTGTCCGATTGACACCAAATTTTGTGGGCAGTCAATTCATCACCCCCTAAGCCGAACGGCTAAGAATTTAGTCTCTAGCACCATTTCGAGCAGTACATTCCCGACGCCCCGCCCCCTCCCCCCATGCGCAGCAAAACTCGCGCACCCCTTGTCCGATTGACACCAAATTTTGTGGGCAGTCAATTCATCACCCCCTAAGCCGAACGGCTAAGAATTTAGTCTCTAGCACCATTTTGAGCATTACTTTCCCGACACCACGCCCCCCTCCCGCCATGCGTAGCAAAACTCGCGCAACCGACCGGGGAAGAGGCGGGGGGGGGGTGATGGAGACGGGGTCCGTGGAAGAGAGGGGGGGGGTCCGCGCGATGGCCAGAGGGGGTCCGCGGCGACGGAGAGAGGGGGGTCCGCGGCGACGGAGAGAGGGGGGTCCGCGGCGACGGAGAGAGGGGGTCCGCGGCGACGGAGAGAGGGGGTCCGCGGAAGAGAGGGGCCCCGATCCGACGGAGAGAGGGGTCCACGGCGATGGTGAGAGGGGGTCCGCGGCAATGGAAAGAGAGGTCCGCGGAAGAAAGGGGGTCCGCGCCGACGGACGGCAGAATGGTGGGGGAGGGGTCCGCGGTAATGGAAAGAGAGGTCCGCGGAAGATAGGGGGCCCGATCCGACGGAGAGAGGGGGTCCGCGGCGATGGTGAGAGGGGGTCCGTAGAAAAGAGGGGGTCCGCGGAAGAGAGGGGGACCGCGCTGCCCAACGAAATGGCGGAGGCGACCAGCGGGGAGGCGGCTGAGCTATTTAACGCAAAATATCACGACCCCGCCCATTCCACCGGTGGCCGACTGGTTAACGCGTCGACCCACCACCATCTCGGGTTCAATCCCGCGCGGCGAAACTCCCGCGCATTTAACACCCACAGCCCAAAATCTCGCGCAAACCCCATCCCACACCCCCAAATCCCGACCCCACACCGTCCCGCGCACCAACCACCATCCCGAACCCACATTTCCCGACACCCCCCCCCACCCCCTCCCCGCGCACCACACGTCAGAGACGCAGACACAACCACCCAATAGGCACGGGCACGCCCGCTCATACTCTCTGCGCTCAGCGGAGAAAATCAATCGATATTTAAAGTAGGCACCCTATGTAGTTGTAACAACGAAATTGGAACAAAATATAAATAAAATTTATAGTGTTGCTCAATCATTTGTATCTGGTGTTCGTGAGTGTCTAGCGAAATTATTATTTTATAAAATTACTTTACTTTTTCATGATTGTATTATGGAAGATTTTTCGGCAAAAGTTTAATAAACATTTTAAGAATTGCATTCTTCGAAGTAATTATTATTAAATAAGTATTTAACTTATATTACAACTTTCGTTATCTATTTTTCAGATATATAAAAAATATATCGATATGAGCAATTTTCTCATATAATTTCTTCAGAATGACGCATATATGAAATCTTAATTTGTTATATTCAAGAAATTTAAATATTAATTTAATAAAGTTTTGATATTAATTTTGGTGATAGAATTGCAGTCATGTCTCAGTCAACTGAAAGTTACAAGTCTCACCATGTATTTAGTTTATTTATTCGTTAAAATATTTATTCTTTTATTTTTCCTACGGCAATTAGTTCCTTCAATGATATATATTTATATGATTTTGCTAATGCAATTAATTTAAACTTAAACAATAGAGTCATTCTTTTACTTTAGAAATTTCAAAATTATTTCATGTTTTTAAGTCCTTTTGGCACTGCTGGAAAAAATTAGTGAAGATTTCTGCCAATTTTCGGTTACATATGACGAAATATTCAAATTGTTTATTTATTTTATCATATCTTTTTTGTCTACAAGCAAAAAAAGTGGAAAACAGTTTTTAAAAATTTCACAAGCCAAAATATTTGTTAAAAATTTCATAAGCGATAATAATTGAAAATAGTTCCTAAAAAGTCTCTCGAAAGCGAAAATTTATCTAAAAAATGTGTTTTTTTCTTTTATCTCACCATTTGCTATCCGCAAGAGAAAAATGTAGGTGAAAAAACTAAACATCCGGCACACTGGTAATTAACAAATTAGTATAAATTTTTATTTTCTTTTTTTATTAAAATTTTATTGCATTTTTAATACAAAAAATAAATTTTAAAAAAATAAATATAAAGAAATTATAAAGATATGAATGTGCAAACAAACCAAAGGCACATGAGTGCTCTTATATAGTGCCAAAAAGAAAACAAGAAATAAAGTTGGTCAAATAAAAAATACAAAATGAATACCGTAATAAAAAATGAATAAAAATAAATCAATCAAATGTTAAAAATTCACAGGTGATAAAAATATAGTGTAAATATGGCAACATGGAAAATCCTACTCAGAACTCATTTCTTTTAGTAAATCCCTGAATTCCTTTGCCTTACCCGTGATTTTTAGTCTTTCCCCATATTTTTTGTACACAAAACCACATTTTCTATGTGCTTTCTTGTAAAAAATTTTTGAACGCGTTCAATTTTATCTATATCTTTTTTTAAGTTAGGGTTCCAAACTTCAGTAGCATATTCTAATTGAGGTCGTACAAAAGTTTTATAGGCTGCTGTTAGAGTTTTTATTTCCCTGCTTTTCAACACTCTCGAAATTTGGAAAATTCTAAGATATGCGTTTAGACAATTTTTCTAATATGTTCTGAAAAATTAAGTTTCGAGTCAATTATAATTCCCAAGTCACGAACATTATCCGATTCTGCAATCCTTTGTGAGTTAATAAAATATTCTTTTTTCATATTATTTTTCCTTAAATATAAAACAAAACATTTTTCAGTTGAAATTTCTAACCCATTTATTTTTGACCATTTTTCCAAAGCCTCAATTGCTTTATCCAACTGATTCGAATGGTCATCATTTTCATTGGCATAATATAATTTAACATCATCGGCATACTTTTTTATGCCAACTGATGCCGCTTCATTTGTAATAAAGGACGGCAGATCATTTATAAAAATTAAAAAGAGTAATGGCCCTAAGACACTTCCCTGGGGCACTCCTGAAAATATTTTGAAACTTTCTGAAATTCTTCGCCAATTTTAACTTTAAAACTCCGATTTTTTAAAAAGTTAGTTAAAAAATTTTGAATTTTTCCTTCATTTACAATCTTTTTGATTTTTTGAAGTAATAAATCAATTGGAACAGAATCAAACGCCTTGACAAAATCAATATAGATGATGTCAATTTGCTGATTCATTTGTATCGAATTATATATATATCGTCCATCGTTTTTAATATTTGGGTTGTAGTCGATCTATTTTTTAAAAACCCAAATTGTTCTTTATCAAAAAATTCTATACTGTTCAGAAATTCTATTTGCTACTCAAAATTCGTTCAAAAACTCTGCAAATAGTGCTGGTTCATGACACCGGCCTGTAATTTAATGGATCAGTTTTTTCGCCCTTTTTGAAAATTGGTACAACTAATGAAGTTCGCCATATTTCCGGAATTTGACCGAAGCAAGTCGAAATATATCAGCTAATATTTTTGTAATTGGCTCAGCACAATTTTTTAATAAAATGTAAGGAACATTATCCGGTGAAGTGGAATTTCGCCTGGGGAGCTTTCTTAATATATTCCAAATTATTCCCGCATTCAATTCAATGTCAAAAAGTTTAATTTTATTCAATGCTGATTGAGTTAATGGACCATTAACAATTGAATTTTCTAAAAATGATTTTTGAAATGTTTCTGCTAATACTTTGCATTTTTGCTCATTACTGGAATACATATTTCCAGCACTATCAATTAAAGTAGGAATTTCATAATTTTTTGATAATTTATTTCGAATAAATTTGTTAACTGAGTTTTGCCCTTGGGAAATAATTTTTGACTCTTTTTCATTTCTAAATTGGTTCAATTGTTTTTTCATTTCCCTTGAAATTATTTTGTAATTTAAAATAATCTCACTTTTATCGGGAAACTTTTTTACAAGCTTATGTAACCGTAATTTCTCTGAAAATAAATCTTTTATTTTTTGAGGATATGATTGTTTTATTATCGATTTTAGAGATCTGTTGGGTATAAACGTATCATATACCTAATTCTTATTAAATGCCCTAAAAAAATTTGCTTAGTTTAAAGTTAAATGATATTTATTATAAATTAACCTATTTTCAGTAATTTTTTAAAATTCAATTAATTGATTTTTTAAATATTTATTTACTTTTAAATTAACATGTTAAAATGAATCCAATCTCGATTTTTCATAGTTTAACACAATAAAATTTATCATTTAAATAACTTTTTATTTATCTAACAAAATTTACTAGGAACATTGTTATTTCATATTTATCTGATCATAAATTAACAAATATATTTCTTCGAAGACTGTCATCCTTGTTAACGACACAAAAGATTAGGCAGGTATTTATTTATGTTTATTGTATTTATGCATTTTAGCCAGAATTTTTAATTAATTAGCAAAATTGACTTATCCTTTCTAGTTCGAATAAATGTTTTCTAATATTTTCAATATAAAATTTGATTTCTCACTTCTGTTTTAAATATTTTATTTATTTTTCTTTTTTCTGAAAATTTTATCATTAAATTAATTATTGATTTATTTATGACCACGGTAATTGCCTAGTAAACTAATAAATTCTATTCATCAAACGTCCAGGAGTTTCTCAATTATTCAGATGTTGTTGTCTACCTGTTAAGTCTTCTCTATTATATTTTAATGATATTTATTGTATTGTCATATTTCTCATTTATTATATTACTGCAGCTCTGTTTTTTAGAAATTAGAAATTACTCTGTAAATTTTATGAAGGTCTGAATAATTTTTTCCATAGATTTCTCTCTCATTTTAAATTTTATATATATATTTTTTGTTTCTTCATTCTAAACTATTTAGACACATTAGACAACGATTTTATATTTTTTAAATTTAATATTTATAATTAATTTTTATAATATTTTATTTTATTGTAGATAAGGTATACTTTTAGAGACATATCATTCTAGTTAAATTTTTTTCATAAAAATTCCTCTTTATTTTTATGCACATTCTAAATTTCGGTTAATATTGATTAACTCACTTCGGGTAAGATTGATCAAGTCTTAAGTACAAATATTTAGGGTCGCTACATTTAGTGACGGAAAATCTCGAAATAGTTAACTAAAATATAGTGAAATAATTTTCAGTCAAAAATTGCCCCAAAAATTTTTATTCACTAGTTGGAGTTGCAAATGAGGTACAATTCATTTGAACTATTCCCTTATCAAATATTGAACATTTTTAATCAAAATTTGTCAAGACAAAAAATTGTGGGAAGAATTTTTAAGAAAATTTTTAATTCTTAGCGGCATTTTTTGAAAAAAATTTTAGACCGATTGTTATGTGGTGCATTTTTTGAAAAAGTGTTTTGGTCGTTTCTTAGTGGTGTATTTTTTGGTTTTATTGCATTTTTGTTAAGGAATTTTCCTAAAATGTCAAAATAGAGAATTTTCAATAATTTAGTGACGAAGCGCCAAAATAGTGATTTAGAATTGAGTAAAAAATTAGTTAAATCACTAAAAGTAGCGAGCCTAATCATCAGATAAGCCGGCTTCTTCGTGATCGTTTCGTCCATCTTTTACCATTAAAAATTCAAATTTTTATGCATATCGGATGCAAGAAAATGACACATTTTGCCATTTTGGGATCATTTTCAGAAGTTCTTTAACAAAAATTCAATAAAAATGATTTAGTCAAAAACAAAAAAAGTTATACACCAAAGTTATTAGTATACCTTTAGATAAAAAGCGATGATCAGTTAAGGTAAAAGAAGCTGAGTGTTGGACGCAAAGAATTTATATCAACATCAATTTTAAGCAATATTTGAATAACTTTTAATATTTAAAAAATTAATTTGTAATTATTATCCTAATACATTCTGTTATTTATTTATAAATTATTGACCAACAAAATAATGACAAAAATATTATTTTTAAATTTATATTTAAATATTTTCTATTATTTAGATTTTGTTTTTAATGGCCTTGTTTCAGATATTCTTTTCAATTGGTAGAATTGCTGCTTAAAGCAAATATTAATTTAATTAGGTGTTTTTTAGCAATTATTTTATTATTTTTGAATACAATTTTATTTAGATATTTAATTTTTGTTCTTTTAGAAATTGAATAATTTAGGTTGATTTTTCCTCATATTTGGAACTATGCCATATTCTATCTTTGATCAGAAATAATTGTGATTTATTAACATTTAGATTTGCCAATTCATTTTTATGTAAAGCAATTCTTATGTTTTCGTGTTAGCTTATATATTGACAGGGAAAATGTTAGTTCAATTATCATTATAAAAGCTTTTTTAATAAATTATTATACAAAGGTAAATTTTATATCATTTGATTTATTATTTATTTTCCGAGAAAAATTTTAGTTCAGTTTTAAAAAATTCTTGACTGACCCTACTAGTTGTTCATCTCTATGCTGAAGATGGTTTATTTGTTCGTTGTGGATTTTCTGGTTATGAATATTTATTAAGTTAGTTTTTTATATTACTAAAAAGTATTTAATTATAATGTTTATTTATAATTTTATTCATGTAATTGAACTTTATAATATTGATTTGTACTTTTAGAATATAATTTTATTATTTCAATATTAACAAAGTTATTTTAATTTTTTTATAGTTAAATAATATTAAACATATAAAACGACAAAATATTCAAATTATCTGTGATTTTTAAAAAATTCGTTATTTTAATTTTATCCGTTTAATATTTTTTTTATAATGGCCTAAAAGCGTTCTTTGCTTATTTGATTTTTTTTATATATGAAATAAAGTGTAAAAAAAATTTTACTCTTGTCAGACATATTTAATACTAAAATATTTTAAATTTGTTGTTTATATAGATCCTTCAAGATATTAATTTCTATTTGTAACCTTTTCATTAATAAAATTTCCGGCGCTCGTACATTTTAAATAAATTTTTGAGTTCTTTATTTTTAAATTTAAGATTAAATATATTCATATTTTAGAAATCTTTGATAAAATTTAAAGAATAATAAAATCATAATTTTCAAAATTGATCAACTTAATACAAGAAAATTCTTCATTTAATTTAAAATTTCAAAAATCATTTTTAGTTTTGTTTTCTAACATAGGTCATTTAAATTTTATTATTTATCTATGAAAGTAATTAAATTGTTGGAATTATTTTATATTTTTACAGTCTTTTATTTTCTCTTGATATTTCTATATTTTATTAGGTATATTCATTTTTGGAATATAAGACATTTTTTGGTAAAATATGTCAATGTATAGGTTGTAAACATGTTGCTAGAAAATTATTTTTTACCAATAATGAAATTTTTAAATAACGTCCATTTGATGCTTTTTGAAATAAACTTTTAATTTGTTAATTGTAAAGTAATAAGATATATTTTTATTAATTAGCTAACAAAAAACTGCTTTTAATTTATAGAATTAATGCATTTTGCTTCATTTAAATTTTTGTCTGCTTTTTTAATTAAGCTACATGTTATTGATGTATGAAAGCTATAAATTTTCTTATCTCCTGGCGACGGTATGGTCCATTCATAGATTTTGTATGAATGATTTGACTTGCTATAAAATTCTTAACATTTTACGATTTGATTTCACTTGCAATTTACTATAATTATTTGTTGAATTTGTTTTATATTAGAAAATTATTGTTGGCATTTCTTTGTGTGAATAAATATTGTAAAACATAAATACATATGATTTTTGGATTAATTTTTGTGAATTTTTAGCATACAAATTTGATTTCTTAATAGTGATTTTGAAACTTGTTGATTATTTTCGCTAGTTGTTCATTTTCATTTTAAATGGGAAAAAATTTGTTTTTATTGGTTATAAATTTGTGATTGGTTTAATCGCAAACCAAGTCATACAAACGTGCAGCTTCATTTAGCGATTATGTTAAATATTAAGCTAAATTAGTTTAAATGTTTTTAAATTATATTACATAATAATGTATCAACTGAATTGCCGATTTTATGGCACATGGTCACAAAGTTGGCGTATTCTTTTTGATAAATTGTCATAACAGTGTTGTTTGTTTTTCAAACTTTTTCTTTATTACAAATATATTTATTTATTGCATATTATAGCATTTTTATTTATATCGTTCCAGTAACTAATATTTTTGAGCAAATATTTCTTTATTTTGTTGCAAAAATAGGAAGAATTTTCGCAGCATATGAGTGAGCATCATTTACTCGCTTTGTTCCATTACTTCTCTATGTTCTTTGTTTTTTATTTTTCTCTAATTGATGCAAATTTCCTGAGCGTAAAAGGTTTTTTTAATTTTTCACAGTTGAATATTGGATGGTCGACTTTTTGTAATCAGAGACGATCGAATAGATGAGATTGACATTAGCACGATAGAGAATTTATGGACAAAACACAATGAAACTGAAATTATGACTAACAGAATTGAATCAATGCCATCATCATACACCGATTTCTTAATAATTGAGGGACAAATTTATCTGATTAAGGAGAAGAAAATATACAAAGATCGATTTGACTCGAAAGAAATACTTCCCAAATATGCGTCAGACACGGATAGTGAATTTTTTAACTTAGTAGTGTTCAAAGAATTTGAGAAAATTAAAGTTTCAAGTTCAAATATTTGGGTATATTTTTTGTCAATTGTCGATTTGGTAGTGGTCATCATCTGTATTTCAGTTCTCAGAATTTTTTAATTAAAGAGAAAAGGCAAAAACTCATCCTACAGTGGTGAGGTAATGGTATATAAGGAATTGCAACGAATATTCGATTGGGGACGACTGAACGGCTTTTTAGCTTTTTACGGTGTCGTCAAATCCAAAATCAGTGACCACAGACGGCAAAACAGATCGGCTGTAAGAGCTTGAATTGTGTCTTGAACAATTTGCTGTTGGGCGGCAGCACCAGCAGCTGCATTGTTGTGCCGAGAAGCTGTGCGATTTGATCCGCTTGTTGTATCGCGATTTGTTGCTGTTCCGCCAGCAATCTGACCAACTGGTCAATCGCTGGGTCTTGCTGCCCTGGCATTTTTCAAATTTAAGCCTGACTTGCGCCTAGCAAATATAACTGCAGCGCCTAGCTGAGAGTCTTATTGAAGAATGATGATAATCGACTCGGGTTTGAACTCGTTCTTTGGCCGACTCGGCTTAACGAATTTGAAGATTTGCCGTCTCGGCTTTGTCGAAGAATTTGGCCAGACTTGGCTTAGATGACGAATTGCTAGCCGACTGGCTTTAATGACGAATGCCGGTTCGGCTTTTCAGAAGAAAGTCCAAAATACTATTCCATGAAAGATGAATAGCCGATTGTTTTAAACTTGCAAATTTTGAAGCCAAAAGTTGATCCAATCAGAATCGGGCGTCGCCAATTTGTTACGCCGACACGTCCACAGTGAATAAACAAAAGTTTACAGAAACAAATAAAAGGACAGGCGAACAATAAATAAAATATTGATTGGAAAAATATTATTTTCACTAATATAAAAATTATGAAGACATTGCACAAATATGAAAAATTCTTATTATGAATTACAATTTAATTAGTAATAAAATAGAAACTTGTAATTGACTATGACAAGAAAATTAACAATTGAAAACAGGAAATGCAAGAAGATAATACGAAAAAAGTAGTACATGCAAAAGGGTTTCATTAGGCTCTTCTGGGGAATTCAAAATTTGTATGGCGGGTTTCGTTGTGTTGGTGTTATTCATTTTAACATGACGTATAATATTTTTATTTATTTATTTAATTTACCAAAGCTTTGAGTCGGAAACAATGTGTCGATTTATCTTAAAAAAACTCCGTCGAACTCTATCTAACCCATGATAAATTTGCTTAAAAAAAATTAACTTTTTAATTTAAAAATTTAAATATTTTGCCAGAAAAACAATCCTTCATTTTTTAGATTAGAAATAAAGCGGATTACATCAGAGGTAAAAAATAATAATATCTATTAAAATTAATTAATGGAAAATCAAAAAATCAAGCAACCGAGGCACCCAAATCTCAGTAAAGAATGTACGCAAACAATAGATGGTGAAAACTTTTTAAATCTTGTGATAATAGTTCAACAATATTAAAAAGGTGCTAGGACAAAGTCCGAATAGGGCAAGTCATTAAATTTGATTAAAAAATAATAATATTATTTTATAAAATGTTAATTTTTAATTTTTATATATTCTTGAAATTATACGAAATTTAAAAACCGAATTCTGCTAATTCAGCACTGAGGCTGGCCAATTTACGTCAATTTTATAATTTTAAAAATTGAAATATAACAATGGTATTTATTGTTTAGATTTCGTTAATATGAATGAAATGATAGTCGATATAAATATCACAAGAACATTTCGAAATTAATAAATATATAGTCAATTAAATTTTTTAATTATAAGGAAGAAATAAAAATCAACAACTATTTGATTATCTTTATTATAAAATTATGTGGGGGGCTAACCATAAAACGATTTGGCCGCAAAGAACTACGCAACGGATCGCCACGAGACCGGTACCATTCGAAAGAGCTCGGTTTTTTCTATCGTTCTATCCTTGTGGAAAAATTAGTCACAGGCAGAAAATTTCGAGAAAATCGCGTTCGAACGAAAAAAACCCGGCTTTTTACAACTGGCCAAAAATGGGTTGTAAAATGTGTGTTTTCACCTTATTTCTCGGGAACCGTAAGAGCTACGCTTTTGCGGTAAGCGAACAATTTGTAGAACTCGTCGAGAGGAAGGGTGAGAAAAAAATTTCGTAGCTCTACGACAAATTCGAACAAAGTTATACCCCGGGAAATGTCGAAAAAAGCCGATTTTTTTTGTGTTTTCCTCTTCCGGTTTACAATCCGTTTACAATTGTAAATTCATCCGGAATGTCCGGAATTTCGACCGACCGGATGGATTTTGTGTTTTTGCATGTGTTTTCAACCGGTTTACATGCGTTTTCGGCGTGTGCTCTTTGAACCGGTTCCGGTTTTTAACGTGTTTTCTTCACGTTTACGTGTATTTTCGACACGTTTGCATGCGTTTTCAACATTTCACGTGTGTTTTCGTTACATTAACGTGTGTTTCAACATGTTACCATGTGTTTTCGAATAATTTTACAAATTTTTGCTTTGTGTTTTGCTTTGTGTTTTTGCATGGAATTTTTACAATTTAAACACCAGAATAATTCTGATTGTTCCGGAATGCTTCAGAATAGTTCAGATAATTCTGTTACAGACCAGAATAATTCTGAAAATTCTGGTAAGCGTCCAAATAGTTCTGATAATTCTGAAACACACCAGAACAGTTCTGAAAATTCTGGAAAACGTTAGAATTGTTCTGAAAATATAAAATTAAATTAAATTAAATAAAATAAAATAAATTAAAATAAAATAAAATAAAATAAAATAAAATAAATTAAAATAAAATAAAATAAAATAAATTAAAATAAAATAAAATAAAATAAAATAAATTAAATTAAATTAAATTAAATTAAATTAAATAGATTAAAATAAATTAAATTAAAATAAATTAAATTAAATTAAATCAAATCAAAATAAATAAAAATAAATAAAAATTAGCTGTTTTGCACGATAAGGGGCGGGCGCGAAGCGGCCTGCCCCTCGAGGTGCGCGAGCGAGGAGCGGAGCGAAGCGGAGCGACGAGCGAGTGTACCGAGCAAATACGAACCGGGCCTTTTGCCCGGTACGTCGCATGCACCATTAGGAAGTGCACCGGAAAATCTTATGGGCGGCGCATCCGGAAGGGGGGGGGCGGGGGGGGCGTAGCGGGGGGGTTGGGGGGGGGCGGCAGCCCCCCCCCAGGAAACACTCATACTAAAAAAATAATATATAAAATTAGTATAAAACAAGGGCGGGCGCGAAGCGCCCTACCCCTCGAGGTGCGCGAGCGAGGAGCGGAGCGAAGCGGAGCGACGAGCGAGTGTACCGAGCAAATACGAACCGGGCCTTTTGCCCGGTACGTCACATGCACCATTACGAAGCGCACCGGAAAATCTTATGGGCGGCGCATCCGGGGGGGGGGCGGGGCGTAGCGGGGGGGTTGGGGGGGGCGGCAGCCCCCCCCAGGAAACCACTCATACTAAAAAATAATATATAAAATTAGTATAAAACAAGGGCGGGCGCGAAGCGCCCTGCCCCTCGAGGTGCGCGAGCGAGGAGCGGAGCGAAGCGGAGCGACGAGCGAGTGTACCGAGCAAATACGAACCGGGCCTTTTGCCCGGTACGTCACATGCACCATTACGAAGCGCACCGGAAAATCTTATGGGCGGCGCATCCGGGGGGGGGGCGGGGGGGCGTAGCGGGGGGGGTTGGGGGGGGGGCGGCAGCCCCCCCCCAGGAAACACTCATACTAAAAAATAATAATATAAAATTAGTATAAAACAAGGGCGGGCGCGAAGCGCCCTACCCCTCGATGTGCGCGAGCGAGGAGCGGAGCGAAGCGGAGCGACGAGCGAGTGTACCGAGCAAATACGAACCGGGCCTTTTGCCCGGTACGTCGCATGCACCATTAGGAAGTGCACCGGAAAATCTTATGGGCGGCGCATCCGGGGGGGGGGGGGGCGGGGGGCGGGGGGGGCGTAGCGGGGGGGGGGTTGGGGGGGGGGCGGCAGCCCCCCCCCAGGAAACACCCATCATAAAAAAAATTATTTATATTATTTAATTTTCCCTTCCCTTTTCCCTTTTCGTTTTCCCTTTTCTCTTCCCTTTTCCCTTTTCCCTTTTCGTTTTCCCTTTTCCTTTTTCTTTTCCTTTCCTTTTCCCTTTCCTTTTCCCTTTTCCTTTTCCCTTTTCCTTTTCCTTTTCCTTTCCCTTTCCTTTTTCCTTTTCCTTTCTTTTCTTCGTTTACTTTTTCTTTTCCTTTTCCATTTCATTTCCCTGCTCATTATCGACAAGGGGCGGGCGCGAAGCGCCCTGCCCCTCGAGGTGCGCGAGCGAGGAGCGGAGCGAAGCGGAGCGACGAGCGAGTGTACCGAGTCAATACGAACCGGGCCTTTTGCCCGGTAGCCACGCTCGCATGACAAGGGGCGGGCGCGAAGCGCCCTGCCCCTCGAGGCGTGTGAGCGAGGAGCGGAGCGAAGCGGAGCGACGAGCGAGTACGCCGAGCAAGCGCCAACCGATGCTGCTCATGACAAGGGGCGGGCGCGAAGCGCCCTGCCCCTCGAGGCGTGTGAGCGAGGAGCGGAGCGAAGCGGAGCGACGAGCGAGTACGCCGAGCAAATACGAACCGGGCCTTTTGCCCGGTAGCCACGCTCTGCATGACAAAGGGGCGAGCGCGAAGCGCCCTGCCCCTCGAGGCGTGTGAGCGAGGAGCGGAGCGAAGCGGAGCGACGAGCGAGTACGCCGAGCAAGCGCCAACCAATACTGCTCATGACAAGGGGCGGGCGCGAAGCGCCATGCCCCTCGAGGTGCGCGAGCGAGGAGCGGAGCGAAGCGGAGCGACGAGCGAGTGTACCGAGTCAATACGAACCTGATCAATTCTTTTGGATGCCGCGTAGGGTGGGGGGTGAACGGCTAGGCTCGGCTGTTACCGGTAGCTGCTGCTGCATGAACATCCAGACACGCATCTGCGCCTGAGCTGCTACTGCACTAACAACCGCAACGGTGCACACCTCACACTTCTACCCCTCGTGTGGCTTACCAGCCGACCCCATCAATTGCCCAGCCATCTACCGGGACGCCTAGTTGTGAATATTAAAATTAATTCTAAATTTTAAGACAAAGAACAAATACTGAATTTAGAAAATTAAAAAATTCGGCACGCCTCGCCCAATTTCTTGCCTTTCCGTCACCACCTCGGCGTAGATTGCGCCGTCGAATTTTTTGTCGCCATGACAATTAGTTTTTTCCTGAAAAGGGTATTTGTTAACAAAATAACAACAAATTTAATAATCAAAAATCAAATCAAATTAAAAATATTGATAAAATGAAAATTAAAATAAATTAATTAAAATCGATTTAAAACCATTTTAAATATATTCATTCTAATAAAAAAACATTGAGTTAAAATTGAAGAAGCAAAATTTATAAGTTTTATACTTATTAGAAATATCATATGCGTCAAAGATCCAATCAATTTTCATAATAACTCAATATAAGCAACGTTTAGCATTTTATGGCTTAAAAAACCAAGATTAAATATTATTCAAATTTAAAATAAAAATTCATTCTTGCAACAGTTTAGAAACATGAAAGTCTAAAGTGTCGAGAATACAAGTAATGCTTACGTTTGTTCTATTTAATATAATAAAACTCAAATAATTTAATCAAATCTAAATAATTAGTATTATAAGTAAAAACAAACAGAGGTGTAATAATATATTCCGATATATTCAATTGCCAATTTTTTCACCAATAATAGTACAATTACGCAATTAAGCATTTGTATTGTGAAAATATAAAACTAAATTTCAATCAAACACCATTTACAGCGAAGAATAATGAATATTAAATAAAAAATTTAAGAAGTTTCATATAAATATTAGTAATTGGTATTGAAATAAACTTAAAACTTTATTGAACAGAAATTGTCAGAACATTCAAACAAAAATGTTTTAAAATATGATTTTTAAAAAAGAGGATTTCATTTATATTTTTCTTAATAAATTATATTTATTATAATGTATCAATCTTATTATATCTCCGACTATGCGCATTTAAATTTAATTTTAAAACATATTTTATGATGATTGTTATTTTAAATAATAGAAAATGCTTTTTATATTGATTTTAATATTTGGGTATTAAAATTATTTAATTTTCTTCCAAGCAGGCTTATAAGATTTCTCGAAACTCAATGTTTTAAACCAATAAACGCCATTTAAAATATTAAATAAAAAAACACCTTTACAAACAATTTCACTGTAACATTTAAAAAAAACATTGTTTTTTCTTCATTATAATTTTATAAATAGTCTCTCCTTCTTAATTTTTTGCTGATTAAGCATATTTTAAAAATAGTTTCAGATCCATTAAACTGAAATTATTTAAAAATATATTTTCTGATAAAAGATTTATATTATAAATCAATAATTCGGCTTAAAGTCATTTTGTCATTTTTATTTTAAAGTGCATTTTTGTTATCTAATTTTATATAAACTTGTTTTTCGTCAATGTTTTGATTTTTCAATTCATTTCGTTTCCAAATCTTTAATTTTCGTTGACTATTTTTTATAATTACTTTAATTTTTTGGTTCAAAAACATAAGTGTATTATCATATTATCATAATTTAATTTTCTAAAACATTTTTTCCACTATGCTAATAATTGAATTTCTCAATTATTGATCGATTCATATATCATTTTTTAAATGTAACTTTTGTCTTCCTCGATATTTTTTTAATATAAATATATTTTCTTAGCTTTTTGGGTTTTTAGTTTTCCGAAATTTGTAAAATAATTGGTCTTTTTAAAATCTATGTTGATATAAAATCTATTAAATTTTCAAGTACAATATCCTTCTAATCGCCTGCAGAAAGATTACTTTTATACCTTTGTACAATCTGAGCGCTCGCTAATTAAAATTTTATTAAAATAATAAACATTTTTAAATTAATAAGAGAATATATAGCCATTGTTCATCAAGAATTAAATGAGCATACTCAATGAGTTCTTATGTTTAAATTTAATGAATCATATCAAAAATACTTTGTGAAATAATTATACTTAATATTGAGCTGACTTGATGGAACTATCCAAAAATATAAGTATCATGTGCGAATTTCGAGATAATTAAAAATTTAGATAAACTAACATTATCAAATAAAATGTTAAAGAAATTCATATGAAAATAGAAATTAAAAATTCTAAAATTACCTTGAAGAGAATGTCAATTAAACCAAAAGAATCCGCTGAAGATTATGGAGCACACAAAAATTCTATTTTGAAAAATATTATTGATAATAAACAGGCTGTTAATCTTTTATTTAATCGTATTATCTTAAATACTTTAAGTTTTTGTTTAATAAATTTCGAGAATACCACAAATATTTGCTTTACGTTGCAGCGCAAAAAATACTCGCTAGACTTGGTCGTACAATATCAGTTTAATCCTCGAATTATCAAATCATTTAAAAGATGCAAATTTATTAAAACATTAAACTTTTGATTTATTCTTTAAGAACATTATTCAACCTTATTAAGTCGTTTTATTTAAGTTATTTAAGTAAAATTTTAAATTATTGAATATCAAAAGTTCAATTCATTTTCATCAAATGACATAATAAATTTTATCAATTTGAATTCAATTTAGATTTAAAAACACAAATAAATATGAAAATTAGTATATTTGATTAGTATATAAAAATTGAAAAATAGAATTTTGACCTACTAAAATGTAGTGAAAAAGAAAAGCAATTAATGAAATTATATCGATATTTTTCAAAATATATCACTATCATGATACATAATATAACAAAAATTCCTTTAAAAAATTTAATTATAAAACATCAGACGGTCAGTCGTAAATAAAAAAATATATAATTGCTTTAAAGAAAACGATAATGCAATTTTTTCATTATGTCCATCTACTATATGAATGTCATTCATGACATAATCGCCTCGTGGGTCGAAATGCATGAGGACGCGCAATCAAATTCAAGGCCACGGAGAAACACTTCAAGAAAAATAGTTTTATTTTAAATTAGAATTAGACATTCAGTAATTTAATTATAACGGGTTAAAATATTAAATGCAATACAAATTTTACAAATAGATAATATTAAAACAATCCATAAAGTTAGAACAAAATTTAATAATTGTCTATACTCATACTGACAACATGCAATTAGTTTTGGTAATGAAAAAAGTATTGTGAAGAAATCTCATAATTACAAAATTAAAAGAATTAGAATTAATTGTTTCAGTCTAAATATTTGAATTTAAGCAATATAAGCTAAATGTATACGAGAATCTGACATAATAAAAGTAAAAATTCCTATTAAGAGTATCAAAATTCTAATCAGCATCTTATTAAACCATCAATAAATTATACCCAAAGCAGTGATTAAATTGTTATTATAAATAGGTAAATAATGTAAAACCTACACATAAACTAAATAATAACTGAGTCTCAACCAATGACGTAATAATTATCAACATAATCAAGATAAATAGAAAAAAAAATTAAAGTTTATAAAAGTGAAAAAATTAATCAAAAAATCGTAATACATTTTATGTTGAAGCCAAACCTATTAATTAATTGTTAAAATAAAGTGTTATTTAATAAATTTTAAAGCATTTTGCCAATTTATAAAGAAGATAGTTCCAGAGATAAAGTTAATAAATATATGTAAAAAATTTAATAAAAAAAGAATAAAATTAATGTGAAAAATACAAATTATAACTAAATATTGCTAGTTAATTTTGTATTTAAAAAATTTACGCATAAAACAATTAAGAAATAATACTTCATTACAAACAATAATTTACTCCACTAGTGCGGCAAGAGACAAGACACTGATTTGCGCATAAATGCTACAAAACAATTTAAACCATCATCGTCCATTTCTATCTTGACAAGAAGGCGCTTCAAATTTCATCCGTAAAACGTTTGGACTGACCACGAACGAAAGATAAAGCAGAGCCAATATTAAATTCATATGCAAGTCTATCAATAAATTAATATTTATAACAATCAAAAAAAAGAAGAAAAAAATTCGCTTTGAAAATTAACAAAAATATTTTAATGGAATGAGATTGATTATTGCGTAAAGTATATTACAAAATAAGCAAATAAATAATATTAAAAAAACAAAATACATAAATATCAAAATTAATGAATTTGTTGAAAATTACAAAAAAATTCTTTATTGTATAATTAAAATATAAAAAATTTTCTTGTTAAATTTATTGTAATGACCTCGGTATGTTATTTTTAGTTTTTTATCTATTTTTTCCTGACCACATAGTGGCCTGAAAAGCATGAAAAACGTTTTTTCGATTGATGTTAAGCTAGTTTTCGATTTATTAGCAAAAATTTTCAAGTTATTATTTTATCACCTAAAGCCTAAATAAATTTAGAAAAAACTATTTTAAACTATTTTGGCGTCTTGCCCAAAATTTGTTTATACCTTAAATTATTTTTCAATGGCTTTGAGATTAAGACGAAAATGCAAGAAAAATATTCAAAATTTCAAAATAATTAACAAAATTAAAATGAAGCTTCGAGTAAAGCAAAATAATTTTCATAAGATTTAAAATTTTTATAAAATAAACCTTATTTGGCAGAACGTAAAAATAGAGATCGCCAAATTGCTACATATGTTAAAGACTCAGAAATTTTGCATAATTGCTGACGTAAAATTAAATTTTAAAATATAATAATTTTAGCGATATGAATAATATCCAAATAAATAACAAGACTACGTAGAAAATAAATGCTAAAACTGAATAGAATATAGACTACTAAAAATTGTCATAAATTAAAATTAAAAACACCCAAGGAGTGAATAAAGCAATTATAGCCTTAAATTTCAATCGCAAATTTTTGAGGAATCACAAGACATGAATATTTTAAATAGAATACAGAAAAACATTTTTGTTATATAACAAAAATTAATAAATCCAATTATTATTTGTTTTATGAAATATAGCATTAATTTAACAAATAAAGTGAATAAACATAAATTTAAAATCAATATTTTAAAAACGATCAATCACAAGAAAAATTTAAATTTGAAACATGCACAAGAAAGAATAATGCAAAAAATTTTTGAGCGATTATTTGTATTTTTAAATAATAAGTAATATCAAATAAAAAACGAAAAAAAACAGTTCGTTGATTTAGTAAAAAAAAAAAAACAAATATCAAAATTTACAATTCTAAACTTTTAAAATACAACAATATAATATTTGTACGCAGTTAGATTTTTATCTGCAAAAAAAGCATCTACCTATATTCACAAATTATTGAAAAAAATTACCGATTTAAAAGAATGTCTTTCTTATTAATCAAATAAAATTAAAAGATTCTTTTTTGAAAACCCATTATAAAAAATGAGTAATGGTAATAAAAAAGCTATTCAACTAAAGGACAATGTACCGCTCAAACAAAAACTAAATAATCAATAAATTATTACATGCTTTAAATATTGTTAGACCAAGAAGTCCAAATACAAGGATTATAGTGTTTTCGCTACTAAAAAAAACAGAATCGGATTATTTAGTTAAAACATTAATCAAAAATTTGTCGAGAGAAACGAACAAATTTTTTAAAACAATATTTGTAAAAAAATGAACGAAGAATTTAATTAATTTCACAAAAACTACATTACGCAAAAAATAAAAAATAAAAGTAATTTATAAGTAATGTAACCTACAGACAAATAATCTATTAATTAATTAGTTAAATTTTACTTTTATACATTAATGTTTTAATTTTTGAGTTTGCCGAAAGAACCGAATTAAAAGCTCGCATTACAGGACAAGGAGAAGGATAAATACGATCCTACCATTGAATATGGTTTTGTAATTTGAATCTAAATATAAATATTTAAATAAGGTTTCAATTATTTAATAAAAATGCAATTTGAAAAAATTCAATTTAATCTTGGCATAACAATTAATAAAATAAATGAAACATTTTAATTTGTTAGGGGATACATACACCTGCTTTCAAATGGGGCCAAAACTGACTGAAAAGAAAATTATTTAATAAAACACTTTAAATAATTAAAGATTTTTTATTCCAACAAGATATATTATATTATTGTGAAATTATTCTCCTTATAAACTATTAATTTTTGAAGATCATAAAATTTTTCGAATATATTGATGTATTTTTACTAGAACTGAGCGGGGCGGGAATTTTGACAAAAACTAGGACCGGGACTTACCGGGCCAGAAAAGTCGGGAAAGTGTGAAAAACATTAAAAAAATAAAATACATTGAAGGGAGCCGAACTGTCAAAAAAGCAATCAATCATTTTCACACCTTGCGACGCAAGCAAATCTTATAAAAGAATCAAAAATAGTTACAACTTTTTCCAAATTATTACCAAATATTTATTAGATAACGTTATATTTATAAAAATAGAATGAGCATAAGCAATTAAGTTGGAAATAGCTTAAATAATAAAAAATAATAGAGAAAAGGTTTAATGCCGGTAAAAGCTAAAATTCCGCCGAATAAAACCCCCCAAAACGCAGTATTTCCTTAAGTATGTAATAAAAAAAAAGCACAAAAAATGAAGATTATAAAAAGCGTATTTAATGAATTTCTGAAATCGATTCTCTTTGTGAATTTTATTTTGAAAATTTTTCTATTTATTATTATATATTTACAGATTATGATAATTTTAATGAATAACCAAATACTCAATTAACCGCCTGCTGGTAATATGTCGAATATTTCAACCACGTTAAATGAATACATAATTAAAAATGAATAAAAAAAAAATTTTCGTTATGAAATGTTTTTTTTATTATATTAATAAATCTTTTCATTCATTGGCCGTTAAATATAAATTAGATAAATGATTAAAATTTACTATTAAAATAAAATAATAATTGTTTACTGAATCACCATCACGATACATTGCGACATTTTCAATTTTGCGTCATTCAAAGAAGATCGAAGAATTTTTTTAATTGTACAATTTTTAAATAAATATCTTATTTCTTTGAGCTGTGCTTTAAAAATGCGGTTACAATTGTTTTGAATATAGCAAGATTTTTTAATCCATTATGTTTAACTTTTTCATATTAATTATTATAATGCAGTTTGCTTTTTATAGGAATTTTCATTCTGAATAACTTTGTTACTGCGGTGATTGCTAAAATTGAATGCAAAATTATTTTTATTATATTTTGTGTTAAATTATTTTATTTCTAATTATCACGGGCGGCAATATTTCGAACCGGTTCTTCCCTGAGATTCTTTTTGATAGCCGAGACTTCGTTTTTTATTTTAAGTTCATTTTCAGCTGTCAAAAATAGATTTTGTAAATTATGTAATGAATTTTTTGTGTTCGTCATATTTATTTAAATAAATTAACATATATTATAATTAAAATGAATACAAAAAATAAATCGAATTATTTAATTTCTGAAGGTCGCTTATTTTTAAATTGTTTTTCATATTTCATAACTAAATGCTCAGTTGTTTTATTTTTTATTGTTATAGCCTTGACTGATTTTTAAGTAATTGATTTTATGTTATTTATTGATTTTAACTTTTTAATTTTATTACTTTTTATTTTTTGCGTATTATAGTAGCACTTGTGAAATTAAATTAAATTTCCTTATTACTTTTTTTCAAGAAATAAATAATTAATTGTTTTAAAAAAATTTTCTAATTCCTATGACCAATTTTGGACATTTTTGTTTTCTAGATTAACGAAAATGACATATCCTTCCTTAGTCTTGAATTGATCAATTTTTTGGTTTTCGTTTTCATCTAAATATATTATGATTCATTTTTTCTATTCTGTCCACTTTGTATCAGCAATGGAAACCGGCATTTATAGAATTTAGTTTTGTGTTTTTAAATGATATCCATTATTTTCAATAAATAAATTAAAAGTGTAATTTGCTTTTTAAAATGTCGTATAAAAATTTTATTTTTTTTATTTTATTATATGCTTTTGATTTTTAAATTTTATATGTAAAATTTATTAAATAATTAGTATTATCTTATTTTGTTTTATTGTTAAATTAATACTACCTCAAGTTATTTCATTTAAAATCGCAAAGTTACATTTAATTGAATTTCCTAATAAAATATCTATTTAATTTGAATAGGCTGTTCATCATTTAATTCGTCTTAATAAAAAAACCAAGGAAATTCTGGCTAATAGCGCTAATGGTTTTTAGAGCCATTTACGGCAATTTATTCAAGATTTTCTTTTCATCTAATATATATAAGTTCGATTTATTTTTTGCTATTATGTTTTTATTATCATTAAAACTTTAATGGACAATGTTTTTTATTATAGCATCTTGCGATATGGAATCAATACTTTTTTATAAATGCTCCAGTGATTTTATTTAATTCAGTATTATATAAAATCTGTTCTTATTGTGGTGGTTTTACTTTATAGAAAGATGCGCAAATCATAGATAAAATCTATGATTTTGCAAAATCCGAGCTCAGATTCGTGAACAGCGCATTTTTTTATAAATAACTTTTTGTATACGGCTACCTTGTCATAATTTAAAACTAAATATTGAAATTTTCTCGCATTTATTAACTTTAATTTATATATTTTCTTTTCGCCCTTTTTGCATTTTCATTTAACTTAAAATGCTTATAACAATACAAAAAAAAATATTTTTCTCAAATATATCTTAAAATTATGATCAAAATCCATTTCCGAAAAATTTGAAGTTTTTGCCTTTCATGACCAAAAGCTGTAACAAAGTGAGATATTTATATTTTTATTAATTAAAAAATACAGACTCTTTGTCATAGTTTTTTTTTAAAATAAGGATAAAAATTATAATTATCTTTATTTAAGTAAAAATTGTTCAAAATTCAATAAGGAAAAATAAATAAGCAAAATATTAATTAATAGGATTTGAAAGAACACAAAAAGTGAAAATAAACCATTAACAAAAACAATTTAAATCGTAATTAACAAAAATATGAAATTACCATGAATAATATTTTGTTCTTTGTTTTAATTTTTTATATTCCTGTGTCTAATGCCAAAAGGCCAACATCCCTTAGGTTTTAAACCTTTCTTTTAAAATAACAAATTTTTTCTTCATTTATTTTATGCAATTAAATCTGTTTTAAATCAGGTGTATTGTATTTGATTGTTAGCATACATTATATTTGTGTTTTTCTGAATAACCTATCGCTAAATTTTGCCCATTTAGAAGACATCATAAAAACACGAAAACTATTTAAAGTTTAGATGAATATTTTGAAAAGTTACGAATTCACTTACATAGATATATACAAGAAAAATATAAGACAAAATAATTAATTATTAATTTATTTTAAAATTGTTTAAAAATGTGATATTATCATATTTTTCAAAAATATATTTATTTTTCTGGTTATATTTTTGTTTGAACAAAAATTTTATTTTTTCAACTTACAATTAATTCTTTAATTTTTATGGGACTTTTTAATTATGCATACACAATTTCTTTCTTTTATCTAGGTTTTAAAGTCGTAGAAGAGTTCTTAGTCAAAATATTTTCTTTTATTTAATTTAGTAGTTTCTACTTTGGGAATTCCCTCACTTTGTTATAATGTTTCAAATGCCGTAAAATTTGCGCACATTTGCATTCGGTATGTTCCTGTCAATTTTGCGGTTTACAAAACGCAGTTATCTTATAAATTGAGATTTTTCATTAATCATATTTATTGTATTTAGTTTTCATTTAAAATATATATACATTTTTTATCATAATTGTTTAAATCATAAATGTTGTGTCCATAATGAATACAATTGCAAATTTCTTTGTTTTTTGCTGGTTGTTCATTTTTTGTATCTTTTTTAATATTATTATTTTACATATTCATTTCTATAAAAAAATAAATAAATAATTTTCTCAACAGAGTATTAAAATTGATTCATATCTCTTTAAACAAGAAAAATTAAAAACTTCTCTCATGCCCAATGTTGGTAAATCAGAAAACTCTTATATTGACTGAGTTTGTTTATTTAATTTTCTTATTAGCTATTTTACGTAAAATATTATGTATAGTTTTTGCTTTTTGAAATTTTAAAGACTATGGAATTAATAATAGCCGTTATTTAGTTATGTGCATTTTATTGTTTGTCTTTTTCTTGAATATTTTTCATTTCGAATAAAAGGTATATGATTTCTTATTTTTGCATTTAATAGATTTTAGTATCAGTAAAGGCTATCTCATTCAAGATTGTCTTTTCATCCAATATATATAAGTTCGATTTATTTTTTGCTATTATGTTTTTATTATCATTAAAACTTTAATGGACAATGTTTTTTATTATAGCATCTTGCGATATGGAATCAATACTTTTTTATAAATGCTCCAGTGATTTTATTTAATTCAGTATTATATAAAATCTGTTCTTATTGTGGTGGTTTTACTTTATAGAAAGATGCGCAATATATGTACAATATTTTGTAAGTAAGAATGGAAATAAATGTAAGTGTTTCTGATCATAAAAACATTGCTCCTTTAATTTTTATCAACGGTATATAAAATTTATAATATTATTTTAAACATTCTTAGATTTAGTTTTACGTGAGTCATATACACCTGGTAATTAAATTATTTCTTTTTATGAAAAAGAATATAGTTAAATTGGTTTTTTTCGATTTAAATTATTTATTCTGTACCGTACATTTGCTGAAATATTGGCTGTATATTCATTCTTTAGTCATTAATTTAAGAAATTGCATAACATAATTCTCTTTATATTTTTAAATTACTTTAAATTATTTTGAAGAAGTCTTTAACATTTTAAATTTCAATGGAAAATGATAATAAATATTTTTGCTATAATTTTTCATTATGTTCCATGCTTTTAATATTGTTTTGTGTGTCTCTGTTACATTAACCTAATGTCATTATTATGAAAGCTTATAACGACTTCGAAGTTCTTTTTAAGACAACCATAATGATAAATGCTATTTAAATTAATTAAAACAAAAATTTAATTTAAAATTTAGTTTATTTATTTGTTTTTAGTTTAATAAAAATATTTTTACTTATAATATTGATTAAAAATTCTTTATCATTTTGTCTAATTATAAAATTTATAGTAATGAATCGATATATATTATTTTTGAGTATATTCCTTCCTGCATTGTCTCGTTTATTCCACCTTTTTTGTGGTATCAGAGTTTCGAGAAACTGCCTCCGTAACGCTTGAATTTGCATGAGACATGCGCAATGTATTTATTTAAACGAAAATAATAATTTCATAGAAACTTTTTTGACTTATATGTAATGCTAATAATAAATTTTAAACTTTATATGATGCTCATACAGGTGATCGTTTAGTATCATTGTCTTTAAATTTAATTCTATGAATTTTTATTAGACATATACAGCATTTCGATATTTATATCAATACAATTATTGTTTTTTATTACTTTACAAATTTATAATATTCACAGCACATTAACTTTCTCTTATATTATTTTTTTCGTTTTATTATAAACTGTTAATATTTGGATTTTAATTTTTATAATGTAATGAATGCATTTATTGTGTGTTATACCAAAATTTAAATCATTTATAGGTCTTTTTAAATTTTTAGGCAGGAGTATAACAATTTACATGATAATCAGAGAAAAGGACTAACATCCTAATATTATTTATATTAAATAAATTATGTATAATAAATTTTTTTTATTGTTAAAAAATTATAAATAATATCAAAAACTTATATTTATATTTTTAATTATTCATCTCTATGAAAATCGAGTATTTTGTTATTTTCTATATTGCTTTTTGTATTTTAATTTGAAACAAAATAAATTACTTTTATTACTATATAATATGTTCTCATGTTCTGTCCCGCCTTAATTCACATTTTCATTCCATATGCAATAATATAAAATTATTTTATTATAACTGTTATTTCAAGTTTTTTATATAAATTTTGTTTATTGATATTCATATAATGTAAATTTTAAATTGGTAATTTCGTTTAAATAACAGCTAAACTTATACATAATTTTTTTCGCCCCAACCTTTACGCCTGTATCTTTGCCCCTCCAACATTTGCGCCACCACATTTGCGCCTCCATCTTTGCGCTCCTCATTTGCGTAAATGCTGGTGGCGCAAATGTTGGAGGCGCAAATGTGGCAGTTCTCTTTAGATAAGTAATTTGATTTATTTTTTATTTGTTTTTTTTGGCGCTTTGCCCAAAAATATTATTAAAAAATGCAATAAGAACGAAAAACACACCCATAAGAATCGAATTAATACACCTTTAAGAATCAAACCCGAAAATTTTCAAAACAGCACCCCGAAGAAATAAAACTTTCTCAAAAATTCATTCTAAATTTATTTATTTTCATACAAAAATTTAGAAATTTTCTCAATGATCATTGTCGGAGAGAACTCTAGACTATATCTATTTTAAATTGATGAATAATTAAATGTGAATTTGTTAAATGCTATAATTTTTCAAAATATTTTTAAAAATGAAATCAAAAATTATTTGCAGATTTTTAACCCTTCACTTTATAAAAAGAATCAAATTATAAAACCCTTTAGTTAAATTAAAAATAAATATTCAGTTTTGACGAAAGAAGTGAATAGCTTTTTAGGCATAAAAAAGGAAAAGTAATAAAAATAGGTTTGAATATTTAAAAGTTTGTTTATTTATTTTATGTTATTTTTTAAAAATTTCAAACATTTTAAATCTGTCTAGCATTTTAAGAATTAATTAATTATTTTGATAATATTCACGTCCGAATAATAATAGTTTTATAATTTAAAAAAAGTTCAAATTAAAGTATAAATACATTTTTTTAACAAATGAAAAAACTTGCTAAGAAAATTAACTTTTGGCGTTTAATTTTAAATTTCTAATTTGTTTCAATTTTGTCTATTAACATAATTCTTATTAAATAATCTTTGCTTTCTCGAGTTCTTAATAAATTTTATTTTTTTTAAACTTCCCAACAAAATACCTTGTGTTAATTTAATTATTCATATAAATCATTTTAATGTTGTTTGAGACGGTGTTTAAAATATTTGCAACGTCATTTTGCGGCCGCTTGAGGCGGGAATTTGTTGAACATGAACTGATTCGAAGTAAGCGTTTGGTTCTTAAAAATTAATTACATTACTTGCTTTTCCAAAATTTGTGCTTTTTTGAGTAAAATAAAAATAAAAAACTTATTTTTTCAGTGTTTATTTTATTTTTATAATTTTTATTTTTGCGTGTAATTGAAACAATTAAAGTATTTAATATAATTTATATTTGTTTAGTTAAGTAAGTTAGCTTTTCTATTTTCAATAAAATTTTTGATATTTAATGTCCATTTGAGTTTATGTTCATATAAATCGCTAAATAAAAAAATTTGTACAGATGCTATTTAATTATACAATTTTCTGAATAATGAAATTTGTAAATATATTCAAATAATTGCCGAACTTCGGATTTTTTTGAGGATTTCCAAAAAATTTTAATAAATCATCAAAATATATAAAAAATGAAAATAGATAAGAAAGTCCAAAATTGTATCAATATGTAAGAAAATCCCGAAATATGCAAATATGTATAAAAACCTCAAAACATACACAAATATGTAAATAAAAGTCCCCATTTTTGTTCATAAAACAAAAAAGAAAGGGTTTTTTCCTACAATTTAGACAATGGAGAAGCCAGAAAAATATGTATTTAATAAAAAAAGTCAGTACTGAAGGATTATTATGTAATTATTTCAATATAATCAATTTATTTTCTTTTTTATTAATTTTAATTAATTTTTGTGCGTATAATTTTAGCATTAGTCAAATTTATTTAATTTCTCTGTTTATTTTATCTTTTTTCTAAAAATAAATATTTGTTTTTAGATTTTCTATTTATTGTGACAAATTCAGGAATTAAGGATTTTCTGAACTAATAATTTTGTTATGATTTTTTTATTTTAAACTTTTTATGAATAAATGATTAGATGAGTTTTGTTCATAACATAACTGTCATCCTTAATATTTTTATGCAATTGATTTAAAGTAATCTTTTTTTTAAATTTTATTTATTAGTTTTAACTTGCTTTATTTTTGTGTGTTATTGTAGCATGTGTGAAATTAAAATAAATTTTTTCGTTTATCTATTTTCAGGAAAAAATAATTTTATATAATATTTGTTCGAATTATAACGAAAAATTTATCACATTTATTTTAAACTAAATTTATTTATGATTCTGTTTTATGCGACACTCAATACTGGAATTTAACATTTTAATTTGCTATTTATTTCTCTCAAGATATTATTCAAACTAAAGTATTCGTTTTATCAATAATTTTTTTTCAGCTTTTTTAAACACTATTCAATTGTAATGAGTTTTTTTTAGTCCTCCATTTTTTATTTTAATCATTTTTATTGCAAATAAATGTATCATCCGACAGAAAATATACATTCCGATACTTTTTTACTGTTTCGATTTGTTTTATATTTAATGATCCTTAAAAATTTAAAGATTTAAGTGTTCATTCTGGTCGCGAAATTTAAAAAAAATTTGTAAATTATTTAATGAATTAATGTAATCCTTGATATACCTTTTTTATTTATAGGTTCTTAATTTATCTTTTTTCATGAATTAATGAACTGTTTTATAGGATTTTTACTCTTGACTTTTTCTCGCAACAATAATTTTCTCCAAATTTTCTACATCGTATTTGAATTATTAAAAATTTCATGCCTCATGTTTATTTATCCCAGACTTTTTTTTATAAAATTAAAACTTAAACAAAATCTTTTATAATCATCATATTATTTGTAATTTGTATAAATTTAATTATCATTTAGACATAAACAGTTGTTATATGATTAAAGATGTTTTTAGATATTGAGTTTTTTATTTTTAAAATTTTTAGAATTGTTCGTGTTTTTAATACAATAAAATAATATAATATATTATTTTTTTATTTGATAAAAATACTTTTGTTTAATTATTACTTTCATTATTATTTTATATTCGATTTTGTTGATTGATTGTTAATTAATCGTTTCTGCCGTAAGTGAAAATTTTCTTCATCATGTTCTTTCTAAATGTTTTATTTTGAGGTTTTTTGAAATTTAAAATTATTTTTGTAAAATTATTTTTAAACATATTTTCCCTTAAATTTTCCATTAATTTTATTTTTAGTGGAATTGCGATTTTTAAGGAGATATATAATATTACCATGAGACATTTATTTTCTATTTTATTTTTATTTTATTGTACATTTCACCTAAGAAAGGTATTCCACGTTCGTTAATAAGTTATTTATAGGAATATAAATTTCGTAATTTTAACTATTTCATTTTATTTATTTTTTGTATTTTATCTTGAATATCCGCGCTAGGTATTTCTAATATATAAAATTTCTTGCTACTTATTAAATTTGTTATTTTTTTTGTCTTTTTCTGTTTAAAAAAATTTTTATTTTATTATTGACGAAATACAGTTAATTATATTAGAGGACCCGTATTAATTCGAAATTGTTTTAATTATGTTGTGTCAAAATTTGCAGTTAAATGAACTCTCACAACGCTTGATTTTCGAATTGTTTAACATTATTATTTTATTTCTTTTATTTTTGACTATTTTGAGTAAAGCAAATTCTCGAAAATGCGTCAAATGTCAGTTAATTTCGTTTTTCATGTCGCCATTGTAATTCAATTTTGTTATTGGCACTGACTTTGACTCCCAGTTTCTTTCAACCGCTCGATTCTTTACTAAATTTCTTTTTAGTAAATTTTATTGATTACAAATTAATCGTCTAAGATTTAATACAACAATAAGTGCTTATATTTTATCATGTGCTTTTTTAAATCTAGCTTTGAACTATAAATTTTTAAATTAATCATAATAAGAAATATTTTATAAAAAATTTTCTTTAATATCTCTTGGTGTAATTTACCTATTGATTTAATTTTTAGGTTCTAGTAAAGAAAATTTTTTGCGAGTATAGAGAGTACCTAAATATTTTACCCTATCACAAGATTTGATTAAATAATATTTTAATAATGTAAAAATAATCAGTTTTAAGATTATATTTATTAATTTATACAAAAAGTTTGTTGTCGTTTTTTATATAATAAAAGGTAATTCAAGTATAAAAATTTTAAATAGAGATTCCGTACTCTTTCTCTTTATTTAAATTTTTAATTGGCTTCTAGCTTTACAAATAGTAGAATATTCATAAATATGCTGAAAAAGTTTGTTTGAATCCACCTGCTCATGAAAAATTAAATTATTTATTTTAATCTAAAATTTATCCAATAGTCATTTTGAGTATTTCTGTTTGGAAAATTTATTTGTCTTTAATTGTTATTATTGTATAACAGATAAATTAGCAATTTTTATTTTTTTTAAAGCATTCGTTTAATTTGCCCATTAAGCACAAATTTTTCTTTCTCATTTCATTTATTTAGTTAATGCCATATAGGAGGCTATGAAATGAGAGAAATTGAAACTATAGATTACTAAAAAATTTTATTTTTTTATATTTAAATTATTAAATTAACATTAATTAAAAAGGGTAAAAACCCATTTAAAAAGTTTAAAATTTTATTTTGTTGGTAATTTAAAAAACATTTTTTCTCGTGTTGTTCACGATTTCTAAGAGTTGGGGCTAGCCACATTTAAAATAAAAAAGTATTTATTCAGTTAAAATTTATAAAGAGATTTATTTAAACTTAATCACATTATTTATATGAAATAATTGTTTATTTTTGCTTTATTATTTATTTTATTTTTATATTGTATCAATAACTATTTAAATCGTTTTAATATGTAAGTACAATTTTTTTTATATTAAGAATTTATTTCTGTTCAATGGATAATCTATCTATCTATTTGGTAATTATTATTGACAAAATTATTTTTTGCTTTGTAATTAATTATTTTAATTAGTATATTTTCTGTTTTTGGTTATTTTTTGGTAATTTTTTTTAACTTTATTTGTTCTTTTTTTCCCAACCAACTCATTATTTTATTTTATTATTATTTTATCAACGTATTAGTTGTATTAATTGTTAAATTCAGCATACAAAATTATTTAAAGAAAATTTAAATAATTTATCATAGTTTTTTTAAAATAAAATGTTCTAAAAACTAAATAATTTTAGATTGAATTTTTGTTATTTTCGCGTTGTTAAAACAAAAACATTATTATTTAAATGAAATTAATTTACCAATTATTATTTTTTTTATAAAAATCCCTTTGAGTAAAATAATTATATTTAATATTTAAATTTTTTTTTCTTTTGTCTAAATTTACTTTATTTTTATTTTAATTTTTGTTTCTTTTAACGTGTGCTGACGAATGCTTTGGATTATATCTACAATATCTTTTTATTCGTATTTTAAAAGTAATATTTTACATTAATTATTCATTGATTTTTAGTTTTATTCCTATATCATTCGGGTATTCATTAATGTTAAAACGGCTTTTGCAAAATTATTATTTTTAATCATACTAACTAATTAAATGTTTAATAAATTATCTTAATTTCCTAACTTTCATTTCTTAATTTCTGTGTGTATTTAAAGTAAAATATTATATATATATATATATATATATAATTAAATGATTAATCACTTTATTTTGAAGTATAAATATTTAAATTTAGATTTAAGTTTGAAATGATACATATTTTATATTAAAGAAGAATCTGTGAATATATTTAAATAATTATTAAAAATATATTTAAATAATTATTAAAAATTGTTGACGCATGAAAACTTGAAATTTGGATTAAATTTTGACAAGAAATAAATTGATTAAAAGAAGATAATAATACATTTATATTTGATATCTTTTGACATTTTCTTAAAAAAAACTCAGTTTAAGAATACCAACTTCTTCCTAGAGGCTTTAATATAAATTGTTATTGAACATTTTTAGTTTTATTTCTACATAAAAACATTATTTCTAATCATTAAAATATTTTTAATCTGAGTTTTTAAATTGTATAAAATAATTTTATTTACAATAAATTTTTATTTTTTCTATACATTTTGATTGTTTTTTCTCTTTAAATCTATAATTACTGTACTTATAAAACAATTAAAATTTTTTTTCAATTCCATTAAATAAAAGAATTATCCACCAGAGATTAAAAGAGATCAATAAATATTGTGATAGTGGCGAAAATAAATTTAATTTTAAAAATTAAAATATAATCATGCCTAATACATTCAAGTTAATTAAAGAATTTTTACTTAATAAATTTAACCCTAAATGTAAGAATCCTTTTATTTTTAAAAATTATAAATCTATGTTATTAATTAAAAGCCTATGGATGACTGACTGACCACAACATCAACATGAGGACGAGGGAATTAACTTTATGGAAAAGTACACTAAAAAATTCAGCCATTATTTTAAAAAAACAATAATTTTAAAGATATATTGAAATAAATTTAAATTCCTAAAAAATGCAATTAAAATTAAATAAAATTTTTAATAGTCATAATAAATTAATAAAATCATTAAAATCATTGACCCAAAATAAAAAATTATTTTTTGATGTTTCTATAATTGAATGGTTCAAAAAGAAACTATGTAAATAGTTTCTTGACCTTTTGTATTCCACAAACAAATATGGGTAAAATAATATGTTAAATAAGGTAATAAACTTTTAAAAAAATTTAATAAAAATATACACAAAAAATAAATAATACCAAAGAATAAAATTAAATGGAATAAAAAATTAATTATAATTAAAACATTTTATTGGTGAACATTGAAGAAAGTCAATAACTTATTCTATACGACGTGTATAAATATATTTGAGTGTTGAATAAAAATTCACAAGTATATGAGGATAATTAATAAATCAATTAATTTAATTAAAATTGGCAAGAAATTTCTTAAAGCTTGTAATAAATATTGAGTTAAAAATAGTAGACGAAGTTTAGTTTAATCAGAGAAAAATATGATCACAATAAGCTGTTTTTAAGATAAATGCGAATAAATTTCGGTTGTTAATTAATAAAACTCTAGAAAAAAATAAGAAGATTGTATGCATAAATGATTTCAAATAAGTAAACGATTATTAAAAAAAATTAATACATATAAAAAATTTTTATCGCCATTGAAATAATTTTATGGGAATAACATAAACGCTAATTGAGAATTTGTTTTAGTTAATTGACTTTAAGAACAATAGTCAAAAATGAAATAAATAAAAAGTAAGACGACTTAGTAAAATACAATAATAATGTACTTGCACTTATCCAAAAAAAAATCGGAGATCATTTAAAAAAAGAGTGAGACCGCTAATTTATTCTTTTTAATCTGATGATATAATATTGCAAAAAAAACCAATACATTTTTATGAAAGAATTGAAAAAAATGTTTAAGAATTTTCACATAATTTAATTAATTCCGAGAATATTATGTATCGCTTAGAATGTAAAAGTAAAAATTCAATCTGAATGAAATCTAATATAATAAAGATGAGACTATAATATTTGAAAATGAATGAATAGTCTATTTTACGTCTCTTAATATTTCAGATATTTTTGTAAATAAAACAAATATTGATTAAGCTTTAATTTTATTCAAAAACAAAATTTCTACATAGCATGCATATTACCTTTTGTCTTCGTTTTCCACAAGAAATGAATTTATTTATTTTAAATTATATGAGACAATTCTTTTTAAACCAAATTATGGAAACAGTTAAATGGAAAGGATTTAAAATATTAATAAAATTCAGGAAAAGTCAAACGGAAATGGTTTAAAATATTCACCAAAATCTGGAAATAGTTTAACAAAAACGGTTTAAAAATATTAAAGAATGGGGCGATGTTCTGGTCGTTGCATTTGCTTGGCCATCCATTCTTTGACAGTCGTGAAATTTCTGAGAGAATTTCGTCCTTGGCTGTTGCATCCTTTCAAAAATTATGAATATATTTAAGAAATCAGAACAATTTTTGGTCGTGACCCCAAAATCAGAACAATTCTTAGAAATAAGAACAAATGGAAGGCCTGGATTTTTGATGAAAGATGAGGAGAGTGAAGAAATGTCCACAAATTGTGATGAATTGGAACAATTGCCTGAAAATGTTGGCCAAATTTGTGATCAAACTCGAATTTTAAATGACAAACAAAAGAGGGAAATTGTGGAAAAATTCCATAAAATAAAAGACGAAATTAAGCATTCAAAATTTGTTGCCATTTCTCTACAATTTTATTGCACAATGATTTTTCACAGCGTAATCCAAAACATAAAATTAATTTAAAAAACATATTCTTGATATTTTTTTAAAATTAAAAATGAAATAAATATAAATATATTGATGATCTATTGACAACATATGGTTAAAAAGCTGAATTGATTGAATGAATGATTTAACTTAGTAAAAATGAATTTTTATGCAAAGCTTTCATGTAATTTTTTATTCTTTTTTATAAAAAAAAAACCATGAAAATTTTTTAATATTTTTATTCATATGCGAATTAATATTCGAAAATGCAATTCACCAAATTGAGACTGGCAAAATAAATCATGAAAAAAGTTTTGCTGAAATATTTGGCCAAAGATGGGACGACGGAGCAGAAGAAGAAAACATCTGTCAAAATGATCAAATAATTCATGGAGAAACAGCTCATCAGAATAACCAATTTGGACAAAATGGTCAACAATTTGATCATTTGGAAGTGAAAGAAGAGGAGAGTGAAGAAATGTCCACAAATTGTGATGAATTGGAACAAATGGCAGAAAATAATGGACAAATTTATGATAATTTTTCAAATGCTATTGATAGAAAGAAAAGAGAAATTGTAGAAAAGTTTCATAAAATTAAGGAGAAAGTTAAGCAAATGGGAAAGAAATATTCAGAAAAAGAATGGAATAAAATTGAAAGAAAAATTGCAAAAAAATTGGGTACAAATCAAAAGAAAATTTACGAATGGAAAAGAGAATTTGGAATGATGAAGAACAAAAATTATTCAGTTGAAGAAAAAAGTAAAATATTAAAACAATTTGATCAAATATATGGCAAAATAAATGAAACATTAAATGAAAAATTGAATGGAAAAAGAGAAAAATGTCAAAAAATAATAGCAAAACATTTGGGCATAAATATTAGAAGCATTTATACATGGAAGAAACAATTAAAAGATTGGAAATCGGAGAAAAATCAAAGAATTTTTGAGCAAAAAATTGAAATTGTTGAAAAATATTTCAAATTAAAAAACGAATTTATGCAAATTGGTAAACATTCGCGAAAGGAATGGGAAGAATTTAGAGCAAAAATGAAACAAATATTTGGAGTTTATTTTAAAACAATTGAAAGATGGGCCAAGAAATTCGGCATTAAACAAAATAAGACAAAGGGTAAATTCTCTTTATAAAATATTTTAAAATTATTGACTCTAATCTAAATAGGTTTTAGAACGAAAAATTTATATGTTCGCTGAAAAACGGAAATGGTGAAATATTATTATCAGATAAAAACAGAAAATCCGAGCCTAAAAGTCTATGAAATTGCCGCAAAATTGGAAATTCCAACAAACTCATTAAAGCAATAGAAACGGGCATTTAAAAATGCAAAAAATATTCAAAAGTAAAAGAAAAGCATCGGATTTATGACAAAATAATCATTTTCTTAAAAAAACCTTTTAATTCCTTTGGTTCGGCCCATCAAAACGGGGCGGAGTCGTTATTTAAAAAACATCATTATGAAAATTTTTGTCGAAACATTATTTATAATTTTGATCAAAAGCAACCAAATTTTTAATTCTTGATATCATTTGATAGTACTAAGTGGTCTCTATCATCTGCAAAATTTCAAAAATTTTATTAAGTTTCAAAAAAGTAATAGCTTGAGGAACGCAAAAAACCTTGGGTTTCGAACATTTTTGGCCATAACTTTTTTTAAAGTTAATAAATTTTTTTGAAATTTTATAGGCTCATAAAAAACACTTAGTTCTATCGAATGATAGCAAGGATTAAAAATTTGGTTGTTTTAATGCAAAGTTATAAGCAAAATTTTGTATTTTGATGGTTTTAAATAACGCACATAATGATGGTTTTTAAATAATGACATAGCACCATCAAAACCAATACAAATGGTACATGTAGGGTTTGCTACCCCCCCCCCCCCCATAAAAATGTCATGATCCCTACAAAGGAAAGCACTTTTCTAGGGTAATTTTAGGAGCTAATTACGAATATGACGTCAAAATTGAAAAATCTATGGTTTTATCAATGATTTTCATCATGTGATTTTGTCAATGCTTTTTAGAAAAAAGCCTTAAAATGTATATTATTTTTTTTTAAAACCATTAAGCATGTCTAAAACCCCAAAAAATGCCCTTAGGGCCGCGGAGAGGCCCGCCAGTAGAGAGAGCATGCGAAGACGGGGGCATACCAGTAAAAATTTAAATTCCCGCCTCAAGCGGCCGCAAAATGACGTTGCAAATATTTTAAACACCGTCTCAAACAACATTAAAATGATTTATATGAATAAAATATATTAACACGAAGCTGTCTTGTTGGGAAGTTTAAAAATAATATTATTAAGAACTCGAGAAAGCAAAGATTAAATTTAAAATTAAACGCCAAAAGTTAATTTTCTTAGCAAGTTTTTTCATGTTAAAAAAATGTACTGTAAAATATATAAATAAAACCTTGAACGAGATTATCGCTCCGCATTCATAAAAACTATAAACAAATTATTCAAAGTTATTTAGGGTATTACTTCAAATATAATTCTCAATTTATAAAACTATATTAATGAAACTTTTAATAATTAATTGTTCAGAAAAATATATGAAGAAATCAAAAAATTTTATTCTACAGGTACAGAAAAGAAATAGATGCAATGAAATATTTTTGTAAAAATAAAATAATTCAAACAACTTATTAATTCTAGAGAGTTTAACCAATGAAAAGATTTCGATGTACATGAATAAAATCTATAAATTGTACAAATTTATAAAATTAGTCATATGAAAATGATATAAAAAAACCTTCAAGAAAAAAATACATAAAAATAAACTAAATTAAAAATAAATCACTTCAATTTTATAAGAAATAAATATGAACAATTGTGTAATTTTAAATATTAATAAAAATAAATTGGTCAAATATTAATTTAATTTAATGACATTTAAATTTTCTTTACATCAAAATTTAAAATTAATATTTAACATGGGGCAATGAATAATATAAAATAAAACAATAATCTAGTTACAAATGGAAATGCATTAAAAATTAGTAAAATACTTCATGAAATGTTAAAAGGCAAACACAGAATTCCTTGTACAAAAATTGAATTTACCAATTTAATAAATCATTTAAAATGCCAAAAAAGTTTTCGCGAATTTTAATTCTATTTGAAGGTAATTGCACTGAATTTACATAATCTCAAATAAACGCATGTGAAAATCCTGCGAAAATCCTCATAGTACAAATAAAAACGTTAAATAATGGAATTATTTCACTAACTTAATTTACGGTGACTTTGATAAGCATTATTCAGAAACAAAAACTTTAAAGCAAGATTTAAAAAATGTGTTTTGTTATAATTATTTAGAAAATAATTCCAAAATTCTAAATTATTGAAACAAAAAAATTTTACTTTTGCGAAATTATAATAATAAAAAGCATTAAAATTCCTAAATTTTTAAATAAAGAGCAAATGTGCTTAAAAATTAATACCTATTAATTGTTTTTTGGAGTTAATGAATAAATATTAATTTACCGACCTTCGTCCATTCGTTTTTCATGCGGCGAGAGCGCGCAAAATATGATTAAAAAAATTTTTTAATTTTTTTTTGAATGAAAAGGAAAATGTGCCAACAAAATGAACAACGAAAAAAAGGTAAAATGTAATATTAAATTCTCAATAAATCCAAAAAATCGCATTATCGAATAAAGTAAATAAATTACGATTAATATTATGCCATTTAAAGAAGTCAAAAAAATGAGAAATGACTACATAAATGGAACACCAATAAAACGCACACTACGAGAAAAATGGATCATATCAATTTAGAAATTATTTAAGACTAAAATGAAAATTTCTTCGAATTATTGAGGAAAATAATATACAATACTTTATTCTTTTTCAGTTATTATGTATGTAATAAACGTTGATTTATTATAAAGAAATAAAAACAAAAAATGATGTAGGATTTTCATTCGTTATTAATAGTTTAATATTCTTAATAAGATAATTGAAAATATTTAAAATGAAAAAAATTATTTTAACTATAACAGTAGTATAAGACGTATTAATCCGCCCCAAATCCCCCCCCCCACTTCATCCCTTCCTCCAAACCCCCCCCCCCCCCACTTCATCCCTTCCTCCAAACCCCCCCCCCCTTCCCATACCAAACCCCCTCCCCCCCCCCCGCTGAAAAATTCCGCCCCAAATTTCACCCCAAAATTCCCACACACCACCACTTTTCATCCTTTCTTCTAGGCAGTCGAAAATGGCGTCAGTTGCTGCCCCTTCCCCCAAATTCCGCGCAGTAATTGACAGCCCCCACCCCTTCCCCACCTCACTCCGCTCGCTCGCTCCTCTTCTTGCCCCTTTTGGTCGCCCCCCCCCTAATTGCGCACAAATCGATCCACTAGCGTCGGAGGCTGTCCTTCGCAACCGCTTCAAGTTGTGTTGCTCTTCCCTTCTCATTTTGATCGTCAATGTTGAGCAGTCCACCTTAATCACTTACAACCCCCCCCCGTTGAATATCCTATGAAGCCACAAGATTTTCTCCTTTTGTATATTTTGTAGGATTATGTTTTATAATTTTATTTTTAGCATCACGGTCATAATTTTTTAAAAGTCTCCAATTATCTGCAACATGTCCGGATGTGGAAAAGGAGGAAAGGGACTGGGAAAGAGCGGCGCAAAACGCCATCGTAAAGTGAGTACAAAATAGAATAATTTACAAAAAATAGAAAATAAAAGCGGGAAAATACATCCCTAAGAAATGACCCGAAAAATTTCAGAAATACAACGCTGAGACTTGAAAAATTTTTCTCAAAAATTGATCGCCAAAATTTGATCTTTTTGCTTCATAAAAATTTTCTTATTCGAAAAAATCTATAAATTATTTTATTAATCATTTAAATGCCCAAAAGTGAATTTTTTGATTACTTTTTACGTCTTTTCATAAAACTTAAATGCCTTTTTTTATGTCTTCTTAGGGATTTTTGTGCCTTTTAATGCCGTTCTTCAATTTTTGGTGTCTATTATAGTGTTTTTTGCGATTTTTTTGGTGCTTTTTCGAGACCCCTAATACTTATGATAAATAAATTACGTAATTAAATGTGAAATGATGTTTTCGGTTTTGTTTTTCTCAGAATAACTGCTACCTATTCCTATTTTCAGGGGACTCGTTACAACATCCAAGGCATCACCAAACCGGTCATCCGCCGATTGGCACGTTGCGGAGGGGTAAAGCGCATCCCCGGAATGAACTACAAGGAGATTTCAACGGTATTATTTTTGGGCTGTCATAATTTTTCTATTTTTTTTGATGTTTGTAAGTTTTTTTCCAACGTCGTTTTAACAGACAAACTTATGGCAATTTCATTCAGAAAATAAGCCATTTTTAAAATTTTCTGAAAATTAATTTTTACTAAACACATGAATCTTTTCAGGCACACCATGGCAACATCCAAGGCATCACCAAGAACGATTTTGCCCGTAATGAAGGAGTCAAGGGCACCTCCGGTGGGATCAACGAAATTTGGCCAAACGATTTCGGAATGGTAAATATTAAATCAAAAACTGAATAATTATAATTAATTAACAAAAAATATATTAATGTGGTAAATTTTAACAAATTCATATAGATACGACAGGCAAATCTCAAAGTGTTAATAAAACTAAGTCAATTTAAATATATTTGGTATAGGGATGACCGAAGGCGCTGCCGGTTTTTGGAGATTAGGTCCAATTTTTAAACAGTATCAAAAAATTTAAGAATTTTGTAAGAGGGGAGGTGGGCAGGCCCGTGAAAAAAAGTCAGCGTCGCAAATAAGAAATTCAACAAAATTTTATACAAAATTTCTCATAGGTAATTCAATTGGCTTTTTTAGATTTTCATTAATCAAATTATGATCGATCAATCCCGATTTGTGAGGAAAATTTGTCGAATCGTAGGAAGAGACGGTAGAAAGAACGGCTAAAATTTGCTTTTTTAATTCCAAAAATTTCATGCTCGTCCATAAATTCTTTATTTTTCTTAAAATATGGATTGGGTTTAACAATAAATTAGCATTTTTTTGGAGAAAATCGGTTAACAAATTACACTCAAATTTTCAAAAAATATTGACATTCATTCTCAGTCGTTAGCTTGAAATTTGTTCAGGATAATGACTGGGACTCAATTGCTGCAAATTTACGAATCGATGAGACCGAAGAACAAATTGACTCGGAACATGACACGAATATGGCCTTTCTCGACATTGGCGCAACTGTTGAACTTGTTTGTGCCGCGTCCGACATTGATGATGAGAATAGAAGTTCAACTTTCGCCGTCACTCCAACATCATCCAAGCGGGCAAAAAACACGGCAAAACAACAAAGGAAACGCGCAAACAAACGGACCAAGCCAAAGCCGGTAGAAAAGCGAAATATAAAAAATTGAATCGTGAAATTCTGTATAATAAATAAGAATCAGAGCCTGGGGATTGGGACCCCCGCGGGATTTTTACGAGATTTCCGGTCCCGCACCCGTTTTTTTGGTGAACGGGATCGTAACGGCAGTGGGATTTTTATGGCATCCCCGATCGGGACTCCCGTCCCAGAAAAGTTTTAACTCCTGCTCCCGCCTCCGGAAAATTTTTTACCGGGCTCTAATAAAAATGATCAATCCGCCTTTTAAGTTGGCAGTCCAAATTGATCAAGGAAATCCGGACAGCAGAATTGCACCGGATGAGCACGGTCGCTATTTGATCAGCAAAGTTCATGCCGTTTATGTACACCAAAATGGTAGAAGAGCATATTTTCTTTCATTTCATGGCATGTTTTTTATCTATTGAATTTTTGATTAATATAGTTATGAAATAAAAATATATTTTGAGAATTAATCAAATATAAAATAAATTATATACGTTTTAATGAAAATAATTTTATAATAAAACATATCTTTTATTCTGTCTAATCTCGCACCTGAAACTCCTGGGGTCGCTTCGTTGTCACAACGAAATGACACTTGGAGTTTCAGGGTGAAATCGGGTTCACCCTGGGTTCATATCTGAACCTTGGGCGCCCATCACCCTCATGTCTCTCTTACATTTAAATAAATTAATAATATAATTAAAAATGTGTATATGTAAATTTATTCAAAAATCAAAAAATAAAATAATTTATTCATAATTTAATAAAAATTTGTAAAAATATGGAAATACCTAGGATGGCCCGGCTTCGAAGAGTGGGTTCAATCTGAGGATTGCGAAAACATGGAGCAAAGTAATCAGTTCACTGAATTGGTTACAGTTGAAGCAATCTTCGACCTAATGTTAAATCAGCCAATAGCGCACCATTTGGCTAAGATTGTCGAAACCAGTCCGAAATATGTCCAAGGTAGATACAAATCGGGACGAAAACCATTAAAATGACTGTGTTTCAAATTCTTTAGTTCGTCAAAAATATGGGCTCAAAACCACAAAAATAAAGAAGCTTGACATTTCTTTCGTATCGGGTACTGAAGAACGAATAAAGCGGAAAGCAATTTACGGATTACAGAAATTTATCGATCAAATATATAAATCCTAATTTATTTTGGATTGAACTGTTGTTAAATAAAAACACAAACATTTATTTTCACAATTTTTTTCATTTTACCAAATTTGGTTAAAAAGGGAAAACTGGTCAAATTCAACATTATTTATTCAACAACAACAAACAATAAAAAATATTTGGTTTATGCCAGTTACCAAAGGGAGTGAATTTTCCTCAACACTCTTTCCGAAAGAAAAAATTCAACAGTTAACTATTTTTTAATCGTATTACTATTTTTTCTCTTTGAGTTGTCAATTTTGAAAATAATAAACAAAATTTTTGTTTATGTTCTTTCTAAAAGTTTACGGACCTATTTGGCTTATGGCATAAATATTTGGTTTATATCAAATAAAAAAATCGGGCCCGTATTAACCAACACAGAAGTGTCTGCGCCGATCATCGAAACAGTTGGAAAGGCAAAATGGCTGACGTCCAATCGAACATCATCAATTCCTTTCAAACAAAAAAAATCATTAAAAAAGAATGAAATATTACGTAATATCTCTTCGTTCAATGTGAAAAATGGAGAACTGCCCGAAAACCCTGCGCCCACAACATCATCCGCCCCCATGGTCCACCATTTAAGCACCGCAGGTCCGCCAAATTCTTCAAGGCCTAAATGATATTAATAATAAAGACGGCAATTCTGGTTAGAAAACGACAATTTTAAAGCATATACTACCTAAAACATCGCCCATCGAGTCAAAGCCTATTGAGTCAAAAGCCCACCCCACAAATTCGTGGGTGGCATATTTTCTGGAGGCAAAACCAATTCCGAACGCGCTAAAGAAATAATAAATTATTAATCACAAATTATATAACCACCCGGTGCCTATCAATTTACACTCAAAGTATCGCACAGTTGGAAGCTCAGGAAGTTGACCAATTGGTTCAAATGACATTGTGCAAACATCTTTATTTTATTAAACCATTTATAAAAATTTAAAAAAATAACCGTTTGGGTGAGCAGAGAAATGGGACACGCTCAAAGATGCCATTTTTGTGATAGTCAGTTATGTTTATTCCCCGTTATTTATAATGAAAATTTTTTACACTATTCTCTTTTTTAAGGTTTTTTTCATCATTATATTACCCATAACGCAACTTCTTTTTGCGCCTCAAACATGTTTTTTATTTTTTTCACATCAGCCCATTCTTTCGTCCTTCAATTTTTAATTTGCGCAAAATGCCTCAGGGCATATAAAAAAATCGTAAGATTTTTTCAACGGAATAACATTAGGCGGAACGATTGTTTTTTTCTTTTTTATCGCTGTTGGGAGCACATAACCAAGGAAAATTTTTTTAAATAAATTACTTATTCCTTCTAAAGAGAAATTAAAAAATTTTCAAAAAAGAATATGGTGTGATTATTTGTAAATGATCTTCAAATTACGCAAGATTGGTTGTGCTAAATATAATTGTAAAATGTAGAATTAAAAATTTCTTTTTTGGGTTCTGTACGGAACATGTTGTAAAAAAGTTCTTTCCCTGGAGAAATTCTAAAAGGCGAGAGAAATATTTCCTTTTCGGGTTTAAACAAATGGCTTAGTGCAGTTATCTTAATTTTATTATACAACATTCTCGTGTCAAATCTATAATTTAGCACTTGTTCTCGGAATTCATTTATCTTTGAAAAAGAAAGGTCCGATAAATTCTCTGCTTCTTGACATTTAAATATATTTATTTCTTTGAGTCCAATTTCTATTTTTTGCATAGCTAATGCTTGGTTTCTATACTCATGCATAATAAGTTTAGGTAATTTTTGAATTTTTTCGAGCATTTCTAAGAATGAAAAATATAAATTTTCCATTCCAGGTGCACTAAATGCTGTTATGTAGAAATTTTTCACCCGTTTAAAAAGCATATTTGCAAAAATTTCGAGATTAATTGATCGTTTAAGTATTTTTCCAGAAATTTTCCAATTTCTCGTAATTTTGTTTTTTATAAAATTAATTTCTTGGTCTATTGTCGACATCTGGGATTATAGTTACTTCTAGTGTTATGACATCATCCAAAGGATAGAAAAGCGAATATAATTCTTCTTTTAATAGGACATGTTGGAACAAAGCCTCGGCTGTGTTTTCACTAGGGCATCTAAGAGGGCAATAAAATGATTCAAAACCAAAAGAAATCTTCAGAATGCTTTTGAATTTTCCTTGTTCATTTTTATAAATTTTTACGATTATTGATGCGAGGATATCTTTAAAATTTTCCTCCGCATTAATTAGGAAAGGATTTTTAAAATAAAATTTGGTTTTATATTTTTTAAAGCCAAATTTTAAGTCCTCATGACATAATGACTCAATTATGGCACAATTTTCCATTTTGGTATATCATTATTTTTTTGTTCTTATATACCAACGTGCTCCCAAACAATTGTTTTGAGCCTATTTTCATAATTTAACATTTGGCTCTGAACCCTTCGGGACTCGAAATGTAATCTCCGGGCTTCCATTAACGAATTTTGCGCTTGTTCCTCGAATTTTGTTGCCTGGTCAAAAGTTTTGCATCTCTCGAACTCGCGCCATGCAGATTCAGCCTTTACAGACTCCAAATTGATTTGGTCCTCGATTTTGAAAATTTCCCAAATTGAATCGGACATTTTAAGATATAATTCTCGAACACCGTTAGCATAAGGAGCTTTTTCTCTAGATTTTATTGCCTGATTAAGTGTTTCCCGAGAAGACTTGGCAAAATCGCCAACTTCTTCTGCTAACGCCGCTACATCCCTCCATGCTCTCTCTGTCTCTTTTTTTGCAGCTTCCACCAAAATGGTATTAGCTTTTTCTGATTTTTCAGAATTCATTTTTTTATTTTTCATTTATTAAATTTTTCTTTTATATTTTATATGCAATAAATTCGTCCCTAAATTCTTCCTGAGGTCTTTGCCTTTCAAACCGTATTTGGTTTTCGCGCATTGTTTCTTTTAGTTTATTTGCCAAATCTCCAATACCTAAATCTGGCTGTGAATAAGCGGTCCGATAAATATGCCCAATTTCTTGCCGATAATTTTTGGCAATTTCGATTGATTGTTTGGCCTCTTCTGCTAATTCTTGACACATAGTTAAATCTTTTCTGTCTAGACATTTTTCCATACCTTTTTTAATATTTTTCATATTTTTTTCTTCTTTTTTTATTTTGTCAAATAGGGCATGAATTTTTAAAACTCCATCTAATAATTTGCTATGCCAAAAATTTACACCAGGTTTATCAGGGTTTTTATTTTTTATATTTTGGGCTTCAACCATGGTATTATGTGCAGAAAAAGAAAATTCTTTTGCTTCGTTATCTAACCTAATTATGTCTCTAAATACACCTTCTACAGTTCTTCGGGCATTGGTAAATTGCTCTTTTTCTTCTTTTGAAAGGCAACAACTTTCCGTTCCGACCAACAATAACCAAACTAGAAATAATTTTAAGTAAAACATTTTTATTTGAAAAAATTAACAAGTTTATTTATAGATTTAAAGGCTGACAATATCAATCAAAGAGTAATAGATCCCCTTCTTCCCTCCGAATTCTTTCACCCTCGCGCCAATTTTCATGGTGCACACGGCGCCCGCCAAACTTTTGACCTCATCCTAAATTTAAATGTATATGGATTTTTAAAAAAGCGTTGCGTTACCGTCCCATTCTGTTTCCCACGCACACCGAAAAATCCCACATTTTCCAAAAGCCCTGTATCATCTGCCACAGACACCTTCAAATAAGATGTCATCTTTTTCTCAGCCCCGCAAGAACAAGCCCCTTTACGGCATAAAGTGCATGCCTAAACAAACTGATATATTTTTTCATTTTTATTACAAACCCTGTACTCCGCCTCCATCACATTCTCAATTCTCGCTCTCACAACAAAAACTCTTCCCCCTTCAATAATCTCGAAATTTTTAATTTCAGCGATTGTTTGCATTTTCTGGAATTCTACCAAAAATAATAAATTAAAATTGATTAAATACTTGGGTCAAAACCTTCACTTTAAAAACAACATGAACATTTAATATTTATTATAAAAAAGCATGCGAAAAAATGATGGTAATTTTAAAAATTCTTCCAGTTTATTCTCAGCAACCACCCGGCGGGAAGTGTCAAAAAGTGAGGGTGGGAGTCTATAGAACAATGACCATGATCCGACCAAATCTCTAAACAAATTTTTTTTAATTGCTTTTTTCCATGTTCCAACCTATCTATTCGTTGGTAGAACATATCAATTAAAACTTCAACAGGGTTCAAAAGTAGTTCTCTGCCCCAGGCTTTGCCCATTGCTCTTAGCATCGAAACAGTGTACAAATAAAGACGGCTCGTGAAAGATTCGTTTGTTGTTTGACTCCTGCCCTCCCAATAAAACCAAAAGGAAAACATAGGCGAAATGAATCCCTCTCCTGTATAGCTCGCCTCAACGGTAACATGTAGCACGGTTGTAACCCTTCCTATGGGCGTCCCGGTTCCTGTGTCGTAAAAAAATCTTAAATTTCTCTCAATCATGCAGAAACAGAAGAGTGGGGTGCGGCGATAGGTGGCAATATAATCAGAATAGCGGCTTTCGTTGTCCCTGTGTATTATAATTTTATAATTTGAAGCCTCAATTAACAATGCCTCCACTTCTGCTCTGTTTTTCTGCCAGAAAAAATCTTCTTTTTCGAGAGCCTCCTCAAAATATTTTTGAAACGAGTACATTTTAACTGAAAAATTAATAAAGAAAAAAAACTCGAATAAATAATAATGGAATGAACAAAAAATAATGAAAGGGAAAAATGAAAAAAATTTTATTTAACAGGGAAAGAATAAGTGGCAATAATTATTGAAATTCTCTGGTCTAACAAATTCACTTCCCCAAATGATTGCTGCCTGTGCATGAACTCATTGAATGGCACGTTGCGGAGGGGTAAAGCGCATCCCCGGAATGAACTACAAGGAGATTTCAACGGTATTATTTTTGGGCTGTCATAATTTTTCTATTTTTTTTGATGTTTGTAAGTTTTTTTCCAACGTCGTTTTAACAGACAAACTTATGGCAATTTCATTCAGAAAATAAGCCATTTTTAAAATTTTCTGAAAATTAATTTTTACTAAACACATGAATCTTTTCAGGCACACCATGGCAACATCCAAGGCATCACCAAGAACGATTTTGCCCGTAATGAAGGAGTCAAGGGCACCTCCGGTGGGATCAACGAAATTTGGCCAAACGATTTCGGAATGGTAAATATTAAATCAAAAACTGAATAATTATAATTAATTAACAAAAAATATATTAATGTGGTAAATTTTAACAAATTCATATAGATACGACAGGCAAATCTCAAAGTGTTAATAAAACTAAGTCAATTTAAATATATTTGGTATAGGGATGACCGAAGGCGCTGCCGGTTTTTGGAGATTAGGTCCAATTTTAAACAGTATCAAAAAATTTAAGAATTTTGTAAGAGGGGAGGTGGGCAGGCCCGTGAAAAAAAGTCAGCGTCGCAAATAAGAAATTCAACAAAATTTTATACAAAATTTCTCATAGGTAATTCAATTGGCTTTTTTAGATTTTCATTAATCAAATTATGATCGATCAATCCCGATTTGTGAGGAAAATTTGTCGAATCGTAGGAAGAGACGGTAGAAAGAACGGCTAAAATTTGCTTTTTTAATTCCAAAAATTTCATGCTCGTCCATAAATTCTTTATTTTTCTTAAAATATGGATTGGGTTTAACAATAAATTAGCATTTTTTTTGGAGAAAATCGGTTAACAAATTACACTCAAATTTTCAAAAAATATTGACATTCATTCTCAGTCGTTAGCTTGAAATTTGTTCAGGATAATGACTGGGACTCAATTGCTGCAAATTTACGAATCGATGAGACCGAAGAACAAATTGACTCGGAACATGACACGAATATGGCCTTTCTCGACATTGGTGCAACTGTTGAACTTGTTTGTGCCGCGTCCGACATTGATGATGAGAATAGAAGTTCAACTTTCGCCGTCACTCCAACATCATCCAAGCGGGCAAAAAACACGGCAAAACAACAAAGGAAACGCGCAAACAAACGGACCAAGCCAAAGCCGGTAGAAAAGCGAAATATAAAAAATTGAATCGTGAAATTCTGTATAATAAATAAGAATCAGAGCCTGGGGATTGGGACCCCCGCGGGATTTTTACGAGATTTCCGGTCCCGCACCCGTTTTTTTGGTGAACGGGATCGTAACGGCAGTGGGATTTTTATGGCATCCCCGATCGGGACTCCCGTCCCAGAAAAGTTTTAACTCCTGCTCCCGCCTCCGGAAAATTTTTTACCGGGCTCTAATAAAAATGATCAATCCGCCTTTTAAGTTGGCAGTCCAAATTGATCAAGGAAATCCGGACAGCAGAATTGCACCGGATGAGCACGGTCGCTATTTGATCAGCAAAGTTCATGCCGTTTATGTACACCAAAATGGTAGAAGAGCATATTTTCTTTCATTTCATGGCATGTTTTTTATCTATTGAATTTTTGATTAATATAGTTATGAAATAAAAATATATTTTGAGAATTAATCAATTATAAAATAAATTATATACGTTTTAATGAAAATAATTTTATAATAAAACATATCTTTTATTCTGTCTACTCTCGCCCCTGAAACTCCTGGGGTCGCTTCGTTGTCACAACGAAATGACACTTGGAGTTTCAGGGTGAAATCGGGTTCACCCTGGGTTCATATCTGAACCTTGGGCGCCCATCACCCTCATGTCTCTCTTACATTTAAATAAATTAATAATATAATTAAAAATGTGTATATGTAAATTTATTCAAAAATCAAAAAATAATTTATTCATAATTTAATAAAAATTTGTAAAAATATGGAAATTCCTAGGATGGCCCGGCTTCGAAGAGTGGGTTCAATCTGAGGATTGCGAAAACATGGAGCAAAGTAATCAGTTCACTGAATTGGTTACAGTTGAAGCAATCTTCGACCTAATGTTAAATCGGCCAATAGCGCACCATTTGGCTAAGATTGTCGAAACCAGTCCGAAATATGTCCAAGGTAGATACAAATCGGGACGAAAACCATTAAAATGACTGTGTTTCAAATTCTTTAGTTCGTCAAAAATATGGGCTCAAAACCACAAAAATAAAGAAGCTTGACATTTCTTTCGTATCGGGTACTGAAGAACGAATAAAGCGGAAAGCAATTTACGGATTACAGAAATTTATCGATCAAATATATAAATCCTAATTTATTTTGGATTGAACTGTTGTTAAATAAAAACACAAACATTTATTTTCACAATTTTTTTCATTTTACCAAATTTGGTTAAAAAGGGAAAACTGGTCAAATTCAACATTATTTATTCAACAACAACAAACAATAAAAAATATTTGGTTTATGCCAGTTACCAAAGGGAGGGAATTTTCCTCAACACTCTTTCCGAAAGAAAAAATTCAACAGTTAACTATTTTTTAATCGTATTACTATTTTTTCTCTTTGAGTTGTCAATTTTGAAAATAATAAACAAAATTTTTGTTTATGTTCGTTCTAAAAGTTTACGGACCTATTTGGCTTATGGCATAAATATTTGGTTTATATCAAATAAAAAAATCGGGCCCGTATTAACCAACACAGAAGTGTCTGCGCCGATCATCGAAACAGTTGGAAAGGCAAAATGGCTGACGTCCAATCGAACATCATCAATTCCTTTCAAACAAAAAAAATCATTAAAAAAGAATGAAATATTACGTAATATCTCTTCGTTCAATGTGAAAAATGGAGAACTGCCCGAAAACCCTGCGCCCACAACATCATCCGCCCCCATGGTCCACCATTTAAGCACCGCAGGTCCGCCAAATTCTTCAAGGCCTAAATGATATTAATAATAAAGACGGCAATTCTGGTTAGAAAACGACAATTTTAAAGCATATACTACCTAAAACATCGCCCATCGAGTCAAAGCCTATTGAGTCAAAAGCCCACCCCACAAATTCGTGGGTGGCATATTTTCTGGAGGCAAAACCAATTCCGAACGCGCTAAAGAAATAATAAATTATTAATCATAAATTATATAACCACCCGGTGCCTATCAATTTACACTCAAAGTATCGCACAGTTGGAAGCTCAGGAAGTTGACCAATTGGTTCAAATGACATTGTGCAAACATCTTTATTTTATTAAACCATTTATAAAAATTAAAAAAAAATAACCGTTTGGGTGAGCAGAGAAATGGGACACGCTCAAAGATGCCATTTTTGTGATAGTCAGTTATGTTTATTCCCCGTTATTTATAATGAAAATTTTTTACACTATTCTCTTTTTTAACGGTTTTTTCATCATTATATTACCCATAACGCAACTTCTTTTTGCGCCTCAAACATGTTTTTTATTTTTTTCACATCAGCCCATTCTTTCGTCCTTCAATTTTTAATTTGCGCAAAATGCCTCAGGGCATATAAAAAAATCGTAAGATTTTTTCAACGGAATAACATTAGGCGGAACGATTGTTTTTTTCTTTTTTATCGCTGTTGGGAGCACATAACCAAGGAAAATTTTTTTAAATAAATTACTTATTCCTTCTAAAGAGAAATTAAAAAATTTTCAAAAAAGAATATGGTGTGATTATTTGTAAATGATCTTCAAATTACGCAAGATTGGTTGTGCTAAATATAATTGTAAAATGTAGAATTAAAAATTTCTTTTTTGGGTTCTGTACGGAACATGTTGTAAAAAAGTTCTTTCCCTGGAGAAATTCTAAAAGGCGAGAGAAATATTTCCTTTTCGGGTTTAAACAAATGGCTTAGTGCAGTTATCTTAATTTTATTATACAACATTCTCGTGTCAAATCTATAATTTAGCACTTGTTCTCGGAATTCATTTATCTTTGAAAAAGAAAGGTCCGATAAATTCTCTGCTTCTTGACATTTAAATATATTTATTTCTTTGAGTCCAATTTCTATTTTTTGCATAGCTAATGCTTGGTTTCTATACTCATGCATAATAAGTTTAGGTAATTTTTGAATTTTTTCGAGCATTTCTAAGAATGAAAAATATAAATTTTCCATTCCAGGTGCACTAAATGCTGTTATGTAGAAATTTTTCACCCGTTTAAAAAGCATATTTGCAAAAATTTCGAGATTAATTGATCGTTTAAGTATTTTTCCAGAAATTTTCCAATTTCTCGTAATTTTGTTTTGTATAAAATTAATTTCTTGGTCTATTGTCGACATCTGGGATTATAGTTACTTCTAGTGTTATGACATCATCCAAAGGATAGAAAAGCGAATATAATTCTTCTTTTAATAGGACATGTTGGAACAAAGCCTCGGCTGTGTTTTCACTAGGGCATCTAAGAGGGCAATAAAATGATTCAAAACCAAAAGAAATCTTCAGAATGCTTTTGAATTTTCCTTGTTCATTTTTATAAATTTTTACGATTATTGATGCGAGGATATTTTTAAAATTTTCCTCCGCATTAATTAGGAAAGGATTTTTAAAATAAAATTTGGTTTTATATTTTTTAAAGCCAAATTTTAAGTCCTCATGACATAATGACTCAATTATGGCACAATTTTCCATTTTGGTATATCATTATTTTTTTTGTTCTTATATACCAACGTGCTCCCAAACAATTGTTTTGAGCCTATTTTCATAATTTAACATTTGGCTCTGAACCCTTCGGGACTCGAAATGTAATCTCCGGGCTTCCATTAACGAATTTTGCGCTTGTTCCTCGAATTTTGTTGCCTGGTCAAAAGTTTTGCATCTCTCGAACTCGCGCCATGCAGATTCAGCCTTTACAGACTCCAAATTGATTTGGTCCTCGATTTTGAAAATTTCCCAAATTGAATCGGACATTTTAAGATATAATTCTCGAACACCGTTAGCATAAGGAGCTTTTTCTCTAGATTTTATTGCCTGATTAAGTGTTTCCCGAGAAGACTTGGCAAAATCGCCAACTTCTTCTGCTAACGCCGCTACATCCCTCCATGCTCTCTCTGTCTCTTTTTTTGCAGCTTCCACCAAAATGGTATTAGCTTTTTCTGATTTTTCAGAATTCATTTTTTTATTTTTCATTTATTAAATTTTTCTTTTATATTTTATATGCAATAAATTCGTCCCTAAATTCTTCCTGAGGTCTTTGCCTTTCAAACCGTATTTGGTTTTCGCGCATTGTTTCTTTTAGTTTATTTGCCAAATCTCCAATACCTAAATCTGGCTGTGAATAAGCGGTCCGATAAATATGCCCAATTTCTTGCCGATAATTTTTGGCAATTTCGATTGATTGTTTGGCCTCTTCTGCTAATTCTTGACACATAGTTAAATCTTTTCTGTCTAGACATTTTTCCATACCTTTTTTAATATTTTTCATATTTTTTTCTTCTTTTTTTATTTTGTCAAATAGGGCATGAATTTTTAAAACTCCATCTAATAATTTGCTATGCCAAAAATTTACACCAGGTTTATCAGGGTTTTTATTTTTTATATTTTGGGCTTCAACCATGGTATTATGTGCAGAAAAAGAAAATTCTTTTGCTTCGTTATCTAACCTAATTATGTCTCTAAATACACCTTCTACAGTTCTTCGGGCATTGGTAAATTGCTCTTTTTCTTCTTTTGAAAGGCAACAACTTTCCGTTCCGACCAACAATAACCAAACTAGAAATAATTTTAAGTAAAACATTTTTATTTGAAAAAATTAACAAGTTTATTTATAGATTTAAAGGCTGACAATATCAATCAAAGAGTAATAGATCCCCTTCTTCCCTCCGAATTCTTTCACTCTCGCGCCAATTTTCATGGTGCACACGGCGCCCGCCAAACTTTTGACCTCATCCTAAATTTAAATGTATATGGATTTTTAAAAAAGCGTTGCGTTACCGTCCCATTCTGTTTCCCACGCACACCGAAAAATCCCACATTTTCCAAAAGCCCTGTATCATCTGCCACAGACACCTTCAAATAAGATGTCATCTTTTTCTCAGCCCCGCAAGAACAAGCCCCTTTACGGCATAAAGTGCATGCCTAAACAAACTGATATATTTTTTCATTTTTATTACAAACCCTGTACTCCGCCTCCATCACATTCTCAATTCTCGCTCTCACAACAAAAACTCTTCCACCTTCAATAATCTCGAAATTTTTAATTTCAGCGATTGTTTGCATTTTCTGGAATTCTACCAAAAATAATAAATTAAAATTGATTAAATACTTGGGTCAAAACCTTCACTTTAAAAACAACATGAACATTTAATATTTATTATAAAAAAGCATGCGAAAAAATGATGGTAATTTTAAAAATTCTTCCAGTTTATTCTCAGCAACCACCCGGCGGGAAGTGTCAAAAAGTGAGGGTGGGAGTCTATAGAACAATGACCATGATCCGACCAAATCTCTAAACAAATTTTTTTTAATTGCTTTTTTCCATGTTCCAACCTATCTATTCGTTGGTAGAACATATCAATTAAAACTTCAACAGGGTTCAAAAGTAGTTCTCTGCCCCAGGCTTTGCCCATTGCTCTTAGCATCGAAACAGTGTACAAATAAAGACGGCTCGTGAAAGATTCGTTTGTTGTTTGACTCCTGCCCTCCCAATAAAACCAAAAGGAAAAACATAGGCGAAATGAATCCCTCTCCTGTATAGCTCGCCTCAACGGTAACATGTAGCACGGTTGTAACCCTTCCTATGGGCGTCCCGGTTCCTGTGTCGTAAAAAAATCTTAAATTTCTCTCAATCATGCAGAAACAGAAGAGTGGGGTGCGGCGATAGGTGGCAATATAATCAGAATAGCGGCTTTCGTTGTCCCTGTGTATTATAATTTTATAATTTGAAGCCTCAATTAACAATGCCTCCACTTCTGCTCTGTTTTTCTGCCAGAAAAAATCTTCTTTTTCGAGAGCCTCCTCAAAATATTTTTGAAACGAGTACATTTTAACTGAAAAATTAATAAAGAAAAAAAACTCGAATAAATAATAATGGAATGAACAAAAAATAATGAAAGGGAAAAATGAAAAAAATTTTATTTAACAGGGAAAGAATAAGTGGCAATAATTATTGAAATTCTCTGGTCTAACAAATTCACTTCCCCAAATGATTGCTGCCTGTGCATGAACTCATTGAAAACAATGTCTGGGTTCGATTGTTGGAAGGGGCGGGCAGGGATGATCACTGGGTCTGACAGGGCACTGCAATAAAGGTCCACTGAAATCTTCTCAATTTTCCAGCCCGGCTCATCTTCTCGGCTCATTGCATCCCCCATTAATTTTTTCAGGATTTTTTTAAACATTTTTTCGGGATCTTCATTTTCGGGGCATTTAAAATAGAAAGTTGTCACGTGCTCTTTTATCCCAAATTTTTTATTTTCCTTTATGTGACTCTCCACTTCTTCGAAACATTTTTCCAAATTAGGACTGTTTTTGAAATAATTTTTTGTATTTTTCGAGCGGCGGATTTCTTTTGAAGTTTCTTGGAAGTTTTTCTTTGACATTCTAAAAAAAAGAAACAAATTTGATTAATTTAAAATATTAAATGTTATAAACATGAGACAAAATTATCAAAACAAAAATTATTAATAATATCCAAAGGGCAAAACATTAAAGTGATCGTCAATAATTCCTTTTTTCTGCACCGGCGTATATTCTTTTTGTACATCTTTTGAGAGAACCCGGAAGTCGTTTGTCGGCCCAATCTTCTCCGGGTAGTGAAAAACTTTTTTGACCCCTTTCTTGTAATCCAACACCATCTCTTTGAACAAATCATATTTAAATTCGTTTCGTCTATCCAATGTCATCCCTCTGATTTTGGTTTTGTGCCAAATCACACCGTCCTTCTTTCTTCTAAGTTTCAAGGCGTACTGCTTCGGACCCGCGGACACAAACTCCAAAATTTCGCTGTCAGCATACTCTCGAGTCATCTCACTAAACAAATCTTTATAGAAAATTTTCAAAAATTATGTTTTACCCCAAAAATTTCCCCTCCACCAACGGACAGCGCCCCTTCCGATGAGCAAAAGCTAGAGAATCTAAAATTTTGGTGTTTATTTTCTTTTTATTCCTTTTCACCTGTGTCACAATAGAGCAGTTTACACCCCTCCTTCTTGTAGACCTGCTCCATGTACTCGTACAGCTTTAGCCTCGCAGCACTCGTGGTCCACAATGACAAAACAATATTCGACACTTTATGCTCCCTGATGAACTCCTCCTTTTTCCGGTACACGACTCTTGATATCTCTTCGCTTATTTTTACTGGGCGCCCAAACTCAATTGTATTGTCTCTCCCCAATTCCATCCAACGTTCCATACTGGCCACAATTTCCGTATGTGAAAGGGTATTTCGCATCGAAAATTTACCCCATAAACTGTTTAATCCCTTAAATTCGAACAATTTTTCAGTATTTTTTTATAATTTCTCACCAGTTTCGCTATCATTCTTAACCCGGGATTGAGTCCAATTTTATCGTAATCCAAACTGATGTTATATTTTGCCTTATACATTGCGATGAATGCTCTCTTTTCCTCCTCACTCTTCACCTCCGCCGGCCACCCCGACGCCTCAACCTTTATCTTCAAAAACATCCGCACATATCCTTTGAACAGTTGACTGTCAAACTGCTCAAAATGATAGGCCCGATAGAATCCTATGACCCGATATCCCAGCTCTAAAGCCTTCCGTAACTCAATTGATGTGAACGTTCCTAAAAATGCTCTCTGCGCTGGACGGTGGTTACATTTCTTTACATCTTTTGTCATCACAAACTCATTCTTGGCCCTTTTTGCACAAGCCCAACAATTGGGGAAGAGGAGCATATCATCGATGTGCAGGGGGAGGAGGGGGTACAAAAGATTTTTCGGTGGGATCACTTTTACTTTCAAAAGTCCATCATAGGGTATGTCGTTGGGTGTTGTCCAATTCACATTAAAATTCCTGCTCACTACAATTTTCGGGACTCCAACGGGGTATGGGGTGTCTTAAGCGAAGGAAATTAGCAAAAAAAAAGCACATTTTTACCATAATTAACAAAGGGGTACAAACTAATGATGTCAAACATTGATATCTCAATTTCTTCGGTAGCCTTTGCGTACAAACAAAATGGCATCGTTCTTCCCCCGGCATAAGCATCCCTCGGATTGATCGGTCCCTTGTCCGGCACACTTTCAAAGAACTTTTTCATCTCCTTATTTTTCTTCAATTCCTCTCTGACATCACACTCCTAAAACTAACAATTAATAAATATTTCTAAATGTTTTATTCTACCCAAACTTCTCCGATTGAAAAATTTTTGCACTTTTCCCTCAAAATTTCCATGCGAATTTCGGTTCTACTTTGATTCTCTTCCATTGTCCGTCCGTTTGGCGCTATAGTCCAAGGTAAAAAACATCTCGGACACCCGTGAAATGCACACCCCTTAAGTATTGTTTAAAAAGAAAATATTTTTTCTTTTACCTGAAACTCAATTATTTTTTTCTCTGCCCCAATCACACAGTCCACCTTCAGCCCACCAAATTCAACCTCCCCGCCGTTGCAGGCATGTCGAACTTTCACCCCTTTGCGTTGCGCCAACCATTCAAAATACCTCACTGCGATTTTGCTCTGATTCTCAGCTTTCTCATACCCTCCCTCAGGCATGATCGGAATGTGCCTTTCCTTCAAAAATTTTGCCCTGAATATCTTCATCACAACACCAGCGATTGTCACGCTGTCTTTCATCACATCCAAATCTCCTGTTATCCCCAAAAATAACTGCCGAAACTTCAAAATTGCCGCCATCAAAATTTCCACGTCGTTTTCGCAATACACCCTAAGCTGCTCTCCTAAAACCAATATAAATTTTAAAAACCCATATTTTTTTTCTACCTAGTTCAAATTCCGTTTGGAAATTCTCGTTATACCATTTTTCCAATTTTTGACATTCCTCCTCTTTCATGCTGTCGGGGCAATAGTCTTCCAAAGGTGGCAGGTGTGATAATCTCTTCCCAAGATTTGCATTCTTATTGTATTTGTGTGGGAAATACAATTTTTCCGTAATGTTCAATCCCAACGTTTTTGGAAGGTCCACCAATTTATTCTGACTGAGCATCCAAAAGTCCCGAAAGCACACCCTTCCTGCTTTGATTTGATAGATCTTCAGGTCCGCCATTATCAACTCCGTTGCGATTTCCTTCTTCGTTAGCTCGGACAAGACAAAGTGGGAATCGAACCTCCCAGCATAATGTGCAAAAGCAACCGTTTCAAATCGTTGAAACCCCATTACCCAAACAACAAACTCGCTCATTGGGTCAAAACCATCCGCTACCGACCATGTGATTTTCCTAGGGCCTTCACAAAGCTCACATTCCCGCTCCTCTCCCGCACAAATGCTGCAAGAAAGTGCCGCACTAACAAGATTAGGCCGGTGTTCTCCCCCATCTACAGTCGTCTCCAGATCGTAGGCCACAATTCTGTAGGCTTTCTGCGGTCGCACTTGAATTTTTTTGATGAAACATTGCCGCCCTGGGTGACAAACTTTGCAAACTTTGCAAAACTTTTCGCCGCAGACGTGTTTCGAACGTGTTTGGTAAACTTCTCCGCATTTTTCACATTTCTTGTACTCAATACAAGCCGCCTTCTTGTGCGCTTCAAAACATTCCGGGTTGTAAAACTTGAGATTGCATTCGCCGCAGTGAATCTCATCGCAGACATCCGTACATGGAAACCCGAACCCCATCCGACAACATTTTTTGCAGCGTTCCTTACATCAGACTATGGCGGATGGACCATCAAATGTTACTTCACAGCTGACACAAAGTATCGAACACCAAAAAACCAGAAGCCGATTTGATCCCATCCCAATGGTCTCCTTCTCTTATCACCCACTTCATTTCTTCGAACACCTTCCCTTGAAAATTGGCTAAGCCCGGTCTTCTAAAAATATGTAACTTTATATTTTTCAAGCGAATTTGTTACCATTTCAAAAGCCGCAATGCGAAACATATCCGGGAATTCCCTGTCCCAGTTTTTGTACAGCCTCAAGGTGTTGGGTACCAAAAGTTTTGTCATCCGTGCTTATCCCTGCCTTTTCCATCAATTCCATGGCCATTTCCCTTTGTTTCTTTTCCGTTTTCATCAGATAACGAATTTTTTTCCGTTATACTTTTCCCATAATGGTATTCGAGCATTTTCCAGAGCGTAAAAAAGACCTAAAACGATTATCAAAATTCTTTATTTTAATTTGGTAGGTTTGGAACTCACTAAATTTCCCCTTTGGTGTGTTAAGCCGACCCGATTCCTTGATTTGGGCGAGGGGGCAAAAGCGAGACATTTTATGAAGGGAGTAAAAAAAAGCCGATGAGTTGCTACTGCGAGAAAAGGTCTTTTGGGAAAAATACAATTTTGTTTAATTATCAAAAATAATATTCGAAATTAATCAGAATAAGAAATAAAAAATTATAATTTTATTTAAATGTTATTATTGGTAGAGTGGAAAATAAATAGGGGGAGTATAAACATCGAAAAAGAAATAAATTCCAGTTCTTCGGGCCATTGGTATTGATATATGCTCTGGGCGAAACAATCTTCTCATCATGGAATAAAACCGACATTTAACAAAGTATGCCAAAACAAAATTTAGCGCAAAAGCCGATGTGTTTTTGGAGGGGGAGAGCGTCAATTATTTCCTTGATCAATTCCGCGGGAAGTGGGCAGGGCATGGGGACGTGAAATGTTTTAAAATGAAGAGAAAAAACCAATTAATTCATTCGGCAATATCTTACTAGCACCAAAATAATGCACATGAAAAAAAATCCATAGATAATAAAAAGAAGGAACATTCCAAAAATTTCGTCATTTCTTTTCATTTTTTCATAATCTTTGTCAAAGGTTAGGTTTAGCATCTAATTTCTTAAAATTTTAATAATTTTCAAACAATTTAGGTAACGGGATTTAACCCTTATCAATTCAAAAAATTAAAACAACAAATTTTATCAAAATCCAAATTCCATTCATTCATTGAGGCGGACGTCTTGGGTCCCTTGGTCTTCCTCTCCACTCGCCCAGCCGTCGGATCACTTCCAGCACTCTCGGGGGGTTGGGATGCATTTGCTTAGAAAAGATGTTTCGGTGTTAGGTAGAAGACAGGGTCTGAAATTACCTGTCCGTTTGGCAGCGGGTGGTCGAATAGTGGCACGTCTCTCAGCTGGCGCGGTCGTTGCCGTGGTTGGATTGCCTGAATAAGCATCCGAAAATATGAGAAACGCACGAAAAACAAGACCCAACTACCGGAACGTTTTCTGGTGGATGATACGGCAAGTTTGGCGGCGGATGGGCAAATTGCGGTACGGCGTATTCCCGTTGAATTTGTCGAACATGAATTCCCTGAAGAAACACCCAGAGACTGAGAAAAAGCAACCACAATTTGATCCAAATTGAAGTCACATTTCGCGGTGGATGGTGAATTTGCGGCATGTCTCTCAGCGGCAACGGTTGAGGCATCGGTTGGACACGAATTACCTGAAAAAATGCATTCGGGATCTTGAAAAAAAAGTAACAAAAGCGAGCCAAAATTACCGGCACATTTGGTGGCGGGTTGACAAATAGCGGCACGTCTCTCAGTGGTATCGGTTGTTGAACTGGTTGGACACGAACGGCCTGAAAAAAGCATTCGAGAATTAAAAAAGCAACAAAAAAACGAGCCAAAATTACCGGCACATTTGGTGGAGGTTGGGCGAATTGTGGCAACGCTCTTAGTGGTAGTGGTTGTTGCCCATCATGAATTGGTCCCACACCAATTTCCTGAAAAACAATGCACTCGGGATTTTGAAAAAGCAACCGAAAACGAGACTCAAGATTACCGGCGCATTTGGCGGAGGGTGGAGGAATTGTGGCACGGCTCTCATTGGTATGGGTTGCTGCATTGGTTGAACACGAATTGCCTGAAAAATGCACTCGGGAATTGAGAAAAAGCAATCGAAAGAAAGACCCAAAATTACCGGCACATTTGGTGGAGGGTGGAAAATTTGCGGCAGGTCTCTCAGCGGCAATGGTTGTTGCATCAGTTGGACCCGAACAGCCTGAAAAAAAAGCACGCAGAAATTTGAGAAAACGCAGCGAAAATCGACCCAAAATTACCGGCACATTTTGCAGATGGTCCTCGAATTGTGGCAAGTCTCTCAGCGGCAGCCGCTGCTGCCCAACATGCATTGGCTGGACACGAACTGCCTGAAAAAACCACTCGGAAATTTGAGAAAAGCAACGAAAAGCGAGACCGAAATTACCGGCACATTTGGTGGAGGGTGGCCAAGTTGCGGGGGGATCGGCGGAGGTGGCAAGAGAATTTCATCATCTTCCGATTCGTACCCATCGTCATCGGGGAACATCTGCCGCCCTAAAATGGAAAAAATCAGACAAGATATTTGTGGAAAACCAAACAATTTTCATCCTGTGGACGATTTCCTGTAAACGGAATATTTGCAAAATCCAAAAAAACTGAAATTTAAATTACCAACGATGACCGGGATTGGAAAGCTGGGCGATGGGGCACGCAGGGTGGAAGGAGGGGTTGGTTGTTTGGATCGGTATCGGCCGTCCAGAAACTCTTTTCTCCATTGACTACAAAGAAAAAAATCAAAGATAATGGAAGTAAAATAAATGTATTACGAAAGTTCTGCAAGTGAATTTGGGTCGTATGCTCTGTTTGGGTCAAAATGCCCAGTCGAAAATTCCCCATACTCTTTTGAAAGAAACGCGAAAGTGCCGGGGGCAATAAAAGACATGATGAAAGTGGATGAAAATGGCAACTAGTGAAAAGCGAATTTGGGATGCGTCTCCGCTGCTGACAAATTGAAAAAGTGGGCGAAAGTGGCAAATGATGAGAAGAGAACTTGGGGATGGTGCCGCTGCTGACTCCTCCCACTGCCATGCCGTGCTGCCGTGCCGCGGTGACAGATCCAGATGATCGATGGAAAAATTTGAATATTTGGGGGCAAGCGCCCCGAGGGGCAAGAATGGCCCCGACCCCCCGCCTTAAGCGAAATGGAATTGAAATGAAGTCGCTTCGGCCTTCCCTTCATTTATATGATTGACAGTTCCCGTGTATAAAAACTGCGGTTTGTGTGACGCAATTATTTTTGCATCTCCGCCGCGCTTTAAATTTTCTCGCCCAAAGATTTTGATTGACAGGTCACGAACATAAAAACTGCAGTAAAGTGGCCGCAATTATTTTTGCATCTCCGCAGCGTTTTAAGTTTTCTCAACCGCGAACTTTGATTGACAGATTGTGAACATACAAACTATTTTGACCTTGGAGCGCGGATGGCACCATTTTTGGTGCGCCCCGCACAAAAATTTCGCAACAAACGAAAATTAAAAAAACGCAATTGAATAATCTTATCTGATCAAAATATGTGGGGAGCGAATCGCGATAGAGGGGTCAGATGAAAGGGA
>CP049705.1:18739321-18760771 GCA_004148225.2 Heterodera glycines | reverse complement strand
CCTGGGACCTTATACTACTGATGTGCATGGGGAGGAGGGGGTACAAAAGATTTTTCGGTGGGATCGCTTTTACTTTCAAAAGTCCATCATAGGGCACGTCATCGAGCACTGTCCAATTCACATTGAAATTCCTGCTCACTATAATTTTCGGGACCCCGACGGGGTATGGGGTGTCTTAAGCGAAAGGAAACTTTAACAAAAATTATGCAGATTTTTACCATAATTAACAAAGGGGTACAAACTAATGATGTCAAACATTGAGATCTCCATTTCTTCGGTAGCCTTTGCGTACAAACAAAAGGGCATCGTTCTTCCCCCGGCATAAGCATCCCTCGGATTGATCGGTCCCTTGTCCGGCACACTTTCAAAGAACTTTTTCATCTCCTTATTTTTCTTCAATTCCTCTTTCACATCACACTCCTAAACTAACAATTAATAAATATTTCTAAATGTTTTATTCTACCCAAACTTCTCCGATTGAAAAATTTTGGCACTTTTCCCTCAAAATTTCCATGCGAATTTCGGTTCTATTGTGGTTCTCTTCCATTGTCCGTCCGTTTGGCGCTATAGTCCAAGGTAAAAAACATCTCGGACACCCGTGAAAGGCACACCCCTTAATGATTAACATTAAAATATTGATAAAATACCATTTTTCTTAACCTGAAACTCAATTATTTTTTTCTCGGCCCCAATAACACAGTCCACTTTCAGCCCACCAAATTCCACTTCTCCTCCGTTACACGCATGCCGCACTTTTACTCCTTTTCTTTGGGCAAGCCACTCAAAATATTTCACCGCTATTTTGCTCTGGTTCTCTGCTCTCTCATACCCTCCCTCTGGCATGATTGGAATATGCCTGTCCTTCAAAAATTTTGCCCTGAAGATCTTCATAACGACCCCGGCAATGGTGACGCTGTCCTTTATTACATCCAAATCTCCTGTTATCCCCAAAAATAACCGCCGGAACTTCAAAATTGATTCCATCAAAATTTCAACATCGTTTTCGCAATACGTCTTGAGTTGTTCCCCTTAAATTTTATTTTCAAAGAAAAAATGCTATTTTCCCTACCTAGTTCAAATTCCGTTTGAAAATTCTCATTGTGCCATGCTTCCAATTTTACGGCTTCTTCCTCCTTCATATTGTCCGGGCAGTAGTCTCCCAAAGAAGGCAGGTTGGGTAATCTCTTCCCAAAATTCTCATTCTTATTGTATTTGTGTGGAAAATACAATTTAGCTGCAGTTTTTAACCCCAAGGTTTTTGGAAGGTCAGCCAATTTATTCTGACTAAGCATCCAAAAATCCCGAAAGTACACTCTTCCCGCCTTTATTTGATAAATTTTCAAATCAGCCATCATCAACTCCGTCGCAATTTCCTTCTTCGTTAGCTCGGACAAGACAAAGTGAGAATCGAACCTCCCGGCATAGTGGGCAAAAGCAACCGTCTCAAATCGTTGAAAACCCATTATCCAAACGACAAACTCGCTCATTGGGTCAAAACCATCCGCTACTGACCATGTGATTTTCTTGGGCCCTTCACAAATTTCACATTCCCTCTCTTCTCCCGCACAAATGCTGCATGTTAGTGCCACACTAACAAGATTAGGCCGGTGTTCTCCCCCATCTACAGTCGTCTCCAGGTCGTATGCCACAATTCTATATGCTTTCTGCGGTCGAACTTGAATTTTTTTGATGAAGCATTGCCGTCCTGGGTGGAAAACTTTACAAAGTCTACAAAACTTTTCCCCGCAGACGTGTTTCGAACCTGTTTGGTAGACTTCTCCACATTTTTCACATTTATTATACTCGTTACAAGCCGCCTTCTTGTGCGCTTCAAAACATTCGTTGTTATAGAAGTTGCGGTTGCACTCCTCGCAGTGAATCTTATCGCACACATCCGCACATGGGAACCCGAATCCCATTCTACAGCACTTCTTGCATTTTTCCTTACACTCCATTCTGTGTCTTTCAGGTCGATCGTACGTCACTTCACAACCCACGCAAAAGTTGCGAACACAGAAAAACCAGGACACCGATTTTAATCCATCCAAGTGGTCCCCATCTCTTATCACACAAATCTCATTTCTTCGAACACCTTCTCCCTTGAAAATTGGCTTAAGTCGGGTCTTCTAAAAATAAGTAACGGGATATTTTTTCCAGCGAATTTGGTTACTATTTCAAAAGTGACGATGCGAAAGTTGCCCGAGTATTGGGAGTCCCAAAATTTTTGTACAGCCTCAAGGTGTTGGGTACCAAAAGTTTTGTCATCCGTGCTTATCCCTGCCTTTTCCATCAATTCCATGGCCAATTGCCTTTGTTTCTTCTCCGTTTTCATCAAATAACGTTGGCATTAATAAATGATCTGAGCGAAACAATCTTCTCATCATGGAATAGAACCGACATTTAACAAAGGATGCCAAAACAAAATTTACTAGCAGAAGCCGGTGTGTTTTTGGAGGGGGAATAGCATCAATTATTTCCTTGATCAGTTCGGCGGGGAGCGGGCAGGGCATAATTGTGGCGAATTTTCAAAAAAAAAAGGGGGGGTATAATAAATGAAGAATTAACCGTTTCGACAACACCTTATTAATGCGAAAATAAAACACAAAAAGTAAAGTCTATAAATAACAAAAAGAAGAAACATTCCGAAAATTTCATCATTTCTTTTCGTTTTTTCATAATCTTTGTCTATGGTAAGGTTTAGCATCTAATTTCTTAAAATTTTAATAATTTTTAAACAATTTAGGTAATGGGATTTAACCCTTATCAATTCAAAAAATTAACAAACAACAAATTTTATCAAATTGGTATTCCATTCATTCATTGAGGCGGACGTCTTGGGTCCCTTGGTCTTCCTCTCCACTCGCCCAGCCGTCGGATCACTTTCAGCACTCTCGGGGGGTTGGCATGCATTTGCTTAAGAAAAGATGTTTCGGTGTTAGGTAAAAGACAGGGTCTGAAATTACCGGTCTGTTTGACAGCGGGTGGTCGAATAGTGGCACGTCTCTCAGCTGCCGCGGTCGTTGCACTGGTTGAATTGCCTGAAAAAGCATCCGGAAATATGAGAAACGCACGAAAAAACAAGACCCAACATTACCGGAACGTTTTCTGGTGGATGATACGGCACGTTTGGTGGCGGATGGGCAAATTGCGGTACGGCGTATTCACGTTGAATTTGTCGAACATGAATTCCCTGAAGAAACACCCAGAGACTGAGAAAAAGCAACCACAATTTGATCCAAATTGATGTCACATTTCGCGGTGGATGGTGAATTTGCGGCATGTCTCTCAGCGGCAACGGTTGAGGCATCGGTTGGACACGAATTACCTGAAAAAATACATTCGGAATCTTGAAAAAAAGTAACAAAAGCGAGCCAAAATTACCGGCACATTTGGTGGTGGGTTGACAAATAGCGGCACGTCTCTCAGTGGTATCGGTTGTTGAACTGGTTGGACCCGAATTGCCTGAAAAATGCACTTGGGAATTTGAGAAAAAACAACCAAAAACGACCCAAAATTACCGGCACATTTGGTGGCCGATGTATAATTTGCGGCAAAACTCTCAGCGGCATTGGTTGTTGCCCATCATGATTTGGTCCCACACGAATTTCCTAAAAAATACACTTGGGAATTTGAGAAAAACGCAACCAAAAACGACCCAAAATTACCGGCACATTTGGTGGTGGGTTAACAAATAATGGCACGTCTCGCAGCGGTATCGGTTGTTACACTGGTTGGACCCGAACGGCCTGAAAAAAAGACTCGGGATTTTGAAAGAGCAACAAAAAGAGAGCCAAAATTACCGGCACATTTTGCGGAGGGTGGTCGAGTTGCGGGGGGATTGGCGGAGGTGGTAAGTCTCTTAGCGGCAGCCGTTGCTGTCCATCATGCATTGGTTGAACACGAACAGCCTGAAAAAAGCACTCGGGAATTTGAGAAAAAGCAACAAAAGCGAGCCAAAATTACCGGCACATTTGGTGGAGGGTGGCCAAGTTGCGGGGGGATCGGTGGAGGTGGCAAAAAATTTTCATCATCTTCCGATTCGTAGCCATCGTCATTTGGGAACATCTGCCACCCTAAAATAGAAAAAAATCAGTCAAGATATTTTTGGAAAACCCAACAATTTTCATCCCGTGGACGATTTCCTGCCAAGATAGATATTTGTAAAATCTAAAAAACAAATTAAAATTACCAACAATGACCGGGATTGGGAAGCTGGGTGATGGGGCACGCGGGGTGGAAGGAGGGGTTGGTTGTTTGGATCCGTATCGGCCGTCCAGAAACTCTTTTCTCCATTGACTACAAAGAAAAAATGAAAGATAATGGAAGCAAAATAAATGTATTACGAAAATTCTGCAAGTGAATTTGGGTCGTATGCTCTGTTTGGATCGAACTTCCCAGATGAAAAATCCCCATAGTCTTTTGAAAGAAACGCGAAAGTGCCGGGGGCAATAAAAGGCATGATGAAAGTGGATGAAAATGGCAACTGGGTAAAGTGAATTTTGTGGCTCCGCTGCTGAGAAATTGAAAAAGTGGGCGAAAGTGGCAAATGATGAGAAGAGAACTTGGCTCAACTTTTGAGGATAATTCTGCAACAGAGTCGGCTACAGAAATTTGATTTGTTCTCCGGGATGCCAAAAGCAGTTCAAAATGTTGTGCGAGTTCGTAGGCACCCGAATAACTGTTTGGTCTTCCCGCCTTTACCTCAAATTGGAGCTCGGGAATGAGTCTTTCCATGAACTCCTCCATAAGCCTTTTCCGTATGGCCTCCTCACTTTCCCCAGCGAGGGCAGTTCTGATTGCCTCATTCAGTCTGTTGGCAAACTCATACACTCTTTCGCCTGGCGCTTGTTTGCAAATCGAAAGCGCTTGTCTCGCTATGGAACGGGTATTTTCGTTTTCAAATTTTGATTTTAAATGATTCAAAGCGGTGGTTAAATTTTCGGGTGGTGGGTCCAATGCTTCAAATTCCGCTCTGGCTTGACCAATTAAGAGTATTCTCAATCTGCTCAGTTTTTGGGTTTCCGTTAATTGGGGTAGCAGAGAAAGCATATCCACAAATTTTGATGCCCAACGTGAAAAGGATACACTTGGGTTTCCATCAAACATTTCCAATGGTGCAATTCCGCCCAAAAATGGGTCAGAAACCATTATTTCACAACTCTCCATTTCATTGGGTTGGTCCTCAGAATCACTGCTTGAGGGCAATTGTTTGTGTTCAAAAGAGTGACCATTTTCGTTCCAATCATCCTCTGATTTATTTTCCATTTCTAGGAATTCCACTCTTATTTTCAAAACGTCAATGTTTTCTGTTATTTTTGCCATTTCCACTTTCATTTTCTCCACCACCTTGTTAAATTTGACTTTGGTCAATCTTTCAAATGCATTTTGCCGTATTTCGAGAGTTTCAGCCTTTTCTGCCATTTTTATCACTTTTTCTTCCATTTGAAAATTGTCCATTTCTTCTCGATCCTCCAAATCAATTATTGACCGTTCAATTTTGACCATTCGATCGGTATCATCTGATTGGTGAGCCACAATTTTCAACTCTGCAAATTCTCGCTCCAATTTACGAAATTGACGGCAAATAGCGGATTCGAATGTTCGCATTCGAGTCAGTACATTGTTCAGATTTTGGTTCTCCTCAGGGGTAAAGAAAATTGGATCGAAATCCGAACCAATTTGTCCCTGTAGGACCACATTTTCGCCCTTTTGAGAATTAAAAGAATTTTGCTCAGCCATTTTCCAAAATTCTTTTTTTTTGTTTTAAAACACTTTTTTTTGAAGACATTTAGTCCTTTTTTCAGCACAACAGCTCGGCTAGAAAACACACTTGACCAGCTCCTTTAAATTTGGTGATTGGCACAAACAGCCTGGCTGGTAGTACACAACTAAGACCAGCTCAAATTTGATGGATTTGGTTTAGGCACAGAGCCTTTACCACAGCTGAACTGCTTCATCTAGTCTTGCTTAGCCTTTTGACCTTCTCCCGGGTCGTGGCACCAAAAATTGTTGTGTATTTGACTAAGCTTAGACTCCGATGTGCCTTATTTAATTCCAACTTTCACCAAATATTAACTTTTCCAAATGCCCACAAAAGGGGGAATGCGATTGGTTTATTTGTGTTTAAGAATTAAGCAAAGGAAAAAGGATGAAAAGTAAAGTAAATTGGTTTAGTGTGAGATGAGTAAGGGTCAGGATGAGAATGGGAAAAGAATGGTTAAAAGCGAGAGGCAATTGGGGAGCTTAAATACTGACATAATGGGAGGGGCCAAGCGAGTGACATTACAAAATGGTTGGCCAAAGAGAAATGGGAAAATGGGTCAAATTGAGTGATGAATTTGTGGATGAATGGCAAAGGAAATGTTTTGGGCAAAAATGAGAAAAGGGAAAATGTCCGAAAAATCCAAAATGAAAACTGAACTGAATCGAAACCCAACAGTTTTTTTTTGAAATTCCGATTAAATTGAAAAGCAAATAAGTGTAAATAATGATAGAAATACAATATATTGCTCATTATGTATATTTTGCTGTTGTTGGCACATTTTTTTAGGAGGATCCCGCTTTGCGTGTCCATCTTGTTGGTGATGACCCGCGACGTCCAAGGCGAGGACAACCGAAGCAATTGGTTTCGTACGAAGTGGGGGTCAGTTAAAAAATACGTTTTACAATATTTGAAATGCACCGTTTAAAATGACAAGAAAAAAATATGAAATTTTTCATTTTTTTAAATAAAAAACTATTGAATTGGAACAATGCTCACATTCAGAATACTAGCAAATCTGAAATTTGAAAATAAATTTACGGAAGTAAAAAGCACTTTTTTTAAATTAATTATAGTAAAATTGAAATTAAAACATAAATTCCATCAAAGAATCTTTGAGCGATGGCAAAAAATTGGCAAAAATTAGAATTTTTTTTAAATTAAATTAATTGCGTTGAGAATGTTGGAAACAAAATTGGCACTCAAACTGCAATTTTCATTTTTATAAATAATTCAAAAAAAAAAAAAAACTTTTTTAAAATTTTTTTCTATTTCAACTGTGTATGTCATTATTGACAGATGCCAACCGTGTTGGATTACCACGGGTTGGACATGTTGCTTGAGCGCGAATTTGCGCCCTGCGTTGGTCCGATGTCGGCACAACAAAATGACGACGATGCCGCCGCCATTGTGCAACCGAAGCGTAAAGGCATGAAAAGGTAAAGAAAAAATTTTTAATTTTTGAAAATAAATGAAATATTTTATCAATGACTTTTTAATAATTTTATTGAAAAATTTTTGAAAAAAAATAAAAATAAATTAATTTTTGATGGAAATAGTTTTCGATGTGCGAGCGGACGAGTTTTTTCATACAGACAAAACAATAATTTTTTTTACTATTTTTTGAAAATTTAAAATGAATACCGTATTTTTGGCGCATTTCTCCCAATCGATTTACTGTTATTTTTTGGCAATTTGTATCCGTTTTTTTCAAGAATTTTTTAATACTCTTAAAATTACCCGTAATTATAACTTCATTTAATTTCCGCTCCCTTTTTGAGGCCATACGACGAATTTATCGGGGACGAATCGGCTGTCGGAATGGTCAAGTCGCCGTCATTTGCTGAACAAATGCAGCACACGGCGCCCCCCAACCTGAACGACTTCTGCATGGAACACTACGGCTTTGACGAGCAGTACATTCGCGCTCAGCCGGACAGAGTCTACGACATTTTGTTTGTTTTTGGACATTTTTCCCAAATTTCAACCCAAAAATTAAATTTATTAGATAATTTTTTATTTTTTTCTATAAAATTGGTGTGAATGATGACTACATTATTTGGAATCAGCTTGCCCCCCCCCCGAATTTTTTAAAAATTTTTTTACTAAAAATTTTCAAAGAAATTATAATAATTATTTTCTAACGATATTTTGAAATTGTGTGATTTTTGGAACAGTTTTGAAAAAATAATTGTTAATTGATTCAAAATAATATTTTGAGAAATCGCAAAAAAAAAAAAATTCTTTAGATTTTCCTATAAAAAAGTTTTCTGTTTTTTTTTGAAAATTTCTGTGAAATTTTAATTTTCGAAAGCGAAGGTGGTTGTGTGCTGAACCCATATCACCCCAATTTAAAAATGAGGAACAATTTAAAGAAATTTAAAAAAAAAAAATTATTTTTTAATTGCCAGTGCGTTCTCTGATATATGTGTTTTTGCCATTTTTCCCTCAGATTCCATTCGTCCGGTCGCGTTGAGTTGCAACTGTCGCGCAATTTCTAGTGCCACCATTTTGTCCATTCCATGCCCGCCCGAGGAGGAGCACAACTGGGGCATGGTCCGCCAGTACCGTATGACCACCCAGAACCGGGAGGGCGACACACTGTACTTTCGCTGTTCGCGCTGCGAGTCGCTGATGCGTTACACAAATGTAATAAATAATTGAATATTTTATTTATTTTTTAAAAATTATACCATTTTTAGACTTTAAAAACAGCCTCTTTTAGGAAAAAATGAAATGGTCCTTTCAAATTATATGAAATTATAAGAAAAAAAAATTGAGAAATTTTTATAGTGCTTTTTTCAAAATTTTATGATGCACCCCAAAAGGTTGTCGCCGTAACATCGCCGAGACATAATGAATGTCGCGGCAAAAAAAAAATAAAAATTTCAAGGAAAATTTAAAAATTTTTTTATTTATTCCCTTTTGCAGGATGAATATCGGCCAAAGTTGACGATGAAGGACGGTGATATCCAAGGCGATTGCTTCCCGGCTCATCACCCGCAATGCTACCCGGTGAAAAAGGTAAAGAGAGAGAGAGAGAGCATTACGAATCAGTAAAATTAAAACAGTTAAATTTTTTGTTATTTAGAAAAAAAAAAATTTTTTTTTTTGATCAAATTGTTGTTTAATTTCTTTAAATTTGGCTATTTTCTTTCAAAGAAAGACTTCAAACCCCGAAAAATTAAATTCAAACATTTTTTGGGGTTACTAGCAAAAACCCCTTTAAGAAATGCTGATCAAAAAATTCAGTTAGTTTTTTTTTTAAAATAAAGAGGAAAATAATTGCTTCCCATTCTTTGAATTGGCCATGTTTTGCTTTAGGAATGGGTGATTCTGCAACAGTTGGACCGCCAGGCACGCCTTTACATGATGCAGTTTGACATGGCACAATGGGAGGCCATGCGCCAGCAACAACAGCAGCAGCCGGCGGAGGACAACGACGGCACCGCAGCGGCGGAATTCGACGCGTACAGTGGCAGGTAAAAGCAGACACTCGGGCGACGATCATATTTCGGGTGCACTACGTTCTTACCCCCTAAAATTTTTTTTTTAAATTTCAAGCCAAAATTTTCTTTTTTTCAAAAATCCTAAGCAAATTTTTTAATTAAGTTATGAGAAAATTTATTAACTCATGCAAATTTGAAAAAAGCGCAAAAAAAATTCAAAAATTTTTTTTGTAAAATTTTCTTTAAAAATTTTTTCCTCCGAACTCGAACATTTTACAGCATCGACCATGATGGTGGAGAAGTCAGTGCTGGTGGTAATGTGCCGCCGCCGATCGCTAACAACTTTTTTCTGAGATGACAAATTACTTAACATTCGCTTAGAAAAAGATTCCCCTTTTCAAAATCTTTTTTTAGATACCAAATTTGTTCAGTTTAGTTGGGAATGAAGCGAGTTATGGCAGATCAAAATAAAAAATACAAAAAAGGCATTTTCCAGTGTAAATTTTGAATTAACGCGCAAAAATTTACGCCAAATGCGCTATTTGGCGTTATGAGCAATTTTGTCTGACACTGGCGCGTACCCATAGTGAATGGCCTAAAAAATTGGAAATTTTAACACATTTGCGATAGAGTGAATGAAGCGAAACTGAGTTGGGTACTTTTTCACTTTACGCCACATAAAATTTTTTTTCGTTATTTTTTGTTTTTCTTGTGTTTTCGGAGTCACTGATCACGAATATGACATTCATTTCGAACAATTACGAAACCCGGACCCGAATTCGAACAAAAAGTCGAAAATCTAAAATTTTCAAAATTCTCTATTTTCGTCTAAAAAGGACTTAAATACATGGAAACAAACTGAAAGCTATCCAATCGTGCAATAAAAGTATCCAATTATGCAATAAAAGATGATTAAACCATTTTTAGACTAAAAATGCGAAATTCGAAAATTGAATTTTCAACTTTTTGTTCGAATTCGGGTCCCGGTTTCGGAATTGTTCGATATGAATGTCATATTCGTGATCAGTGACCCCGAAACCCCCCCCCCCAAAAAAAAAAAATTTTTTTTATGTGGCGTAAAGTGAAAAAGTACCCTGAGTTGTACGGTTGGTTAAAAATAAGTTTTTTTTTAGGCCATGCGTTCAATTCCACTTGCCTGTTTTAGATTATAGACACGTTCGAAAAAAGATATGAGCGTTCGAAAATTTGTTTTTCTCATTTTTTATGAAACGGTATGTTAATGAATGATCATAATGTTCCCAAGCAAGCATTTTTGGTACTAATGCAGTTTGGGGTCCCCTTTTTGGTCAACTTTTTCAGAAGCGTAGCCAGACAGTCAGACAGTGCACTATTTCCTTCTTTATTTTTATCACCTCTTCCCTTTTCCCACACACACCAAAAAGGGGACCCAAACTGCATTAGTACCGCATTTTTATGCAAAATGAAAGGAACAAAAATAAAAGAGAAAATCGGATGGATGCTCAATTAAAGGGTCATTGTTGCATTTAAGAATGAATTGCTTAAAACTGACAAATACAATCGAATAGAAACTAAATTTCCAAAGATAAAGCCTTTCAAAACTCCTTCAAAATAACTTGTCATCACACAGGCCAAGTTGTCGCATTTTCTCCAGAAGTTCCTTTAAATTATGGAAGTTTCTTACATTAAAAACGGTACTAATAGGATTTATGTCCCATTTTTTTGGTTAATTTTTCACAAATTGTTATTAGCCTTAATTCACTTTTTAATGGAAAGGCTTCAATGTTTGAGAAACTATCATTCAAAATATTGTATATGATTTCCGATTTTGTTGAGCAAAAATATGGAGGGCCGGATAATTTTTTTCAATTTATGGTCACAATTGTTGAATTTGTATCCAACGGTGATGTGTGCTGACGCACTCAAAAATTTCGGCAATCAGTTGGCATTCCAAAACATCCCCTGATATTCAATAATCACATAATATATTGTTATTTAACCCAAACCCGATTAGTAGGGATGCGATTTTTAGGCAAATGCCTAAAATTTTGCGCACTTAATACGTGTAAATAAGCATGAAAAACGCATTTTCCGCTTGGTTTGGGGTGTCTACGATGACTTTTATAATGCCTAACTTTGCCTATTTTGGACTTTTTCTGCTTAATGCCTATTTTTGTGCCTATTTCGCCATTTTTGACGACTTTTTCAGGATTCCGGAAAAATCGTTAACAAAAATGCAATAAAAATGAAAAATACACCCCTAAGAATCGACCTGAAAAAATTCAGAAGATACACCCCTAAGAATTGAAAAAAATTACAAAAATTCTTCCCCAAAAATTAATTATTTTTTCTTCATAAAAATTTTTGGTTTAAAAAAATTATTTTTAACGAAAAAAACTTTAAAACAATTGAAATATAAGCAAAATAATTTTTTTGATTAATTTTTATGCGTTTTGCTACCTAAAAAGCGTTAATAAAAATTTTTTTTGCCTATTTTAGTGCCTATTAGAGACCGGACGGGATCGGGATCCCGCGGGATTAAATTCGGGATCCCGACCTCGGGATCCGTCCCGAGCGATTTTTTAAATTCATCGGGATTGATCGGGATCGGGATTTCATCGGGATCCCGAACCGGGATCCCTCCCGACCATTTTACCAATCCCGCGGGATTGAAGTCATACATAATTTTTCAAAAAATCTCCAATTTTTTAAATTAAGATCTTGAATTTTAAATTAAAAAATATTGTCATTTGCTAATTTTTCTTAAAAAATCCCTTACAAATCCCAAAAAATTTTACAGGTCTCCAAAATTCCACTAAAATTTTCAAAATTTGACGCAAAAGTTGGCCGTTTTGTGACTTTTGTTTCTTCATAAAAAGAATTATTTTTTTAATTTCTAAAACATTATTCTAAATCTTATTAGGTAGTTTTATGTAGAGACCGGACACGTGGGGGGGGGGGTCGCCGGCGAAGGGGGGGGGCGTAGCGAGGGGGAAAAGAGGAAAATTTCTGAAAAATTGGCTATTTTCTTAACCAAATTCATTAAAAATTCTGCAAATTTTTCTCCGGCGGCGCCTATCGGCACCGCCGGCCTCCAAAAAAACCTATTTTTACTTAAAAAATTAGCCAAAAATCTCAAAATTTGGTGATTTTTTAGACAAAATCTGCTAACAAATAGCATTAAAATTACAAAAAATTTTCCCTGCGGCGCCTATCGGCGCCGCCGAACCCCCCTTTCCCCAAAAAGTTTTTTTAAAAAAACCACGCCGCAAAAAAAAACGTTTTTTAGAACAAAAAAAGTCGCCGACTTGCTAAAAAATCGCAAAATTTGACAGTTTTTGATGAAAATCTGTTAATTTAATGCTATTCGTTAGCAGGTTTTGTCTAAAAATGACCAAATTTTGAGATTTTAGGCTAATTTTTTTAAGAAAAAATAGGATTTTTGGGGGCTGGCGGTGCCGATAGGCGCCGCCGTGGGAAAAATTTTCAGAATTTTTGATGAATTTTGTTAAGAAAATGGACAAATTTTTCAGAAATTTCTCTTTTTCTGCTTCGCGGCGGCCCCCCCCCCCACCTCTTTTACACCGGCCCCCCCTCGATGCGAAATGGTCGGACATTTTGGGCCCTTTGCGGGCGAAATGGGGGGGGAGGGTCGAACCCCCCCCCCCTATTTTTTGTATGGAGCAAATCCCGATAATCCCGCGGGATCCCGAAAAAAAATCTTCGGCATTGATCGGGATCGGGATTCGGTCGGGATCCCGACCCGGGATCCGTCCCGATCGTTTTCCAAAATGTTCGGGATTGCTCGGGATCGGGATTCAGTCGGGATCCCGACTCGGGATCCCTCCGACCCCAGTTGTCCGGTCTCTAGTGCCTATTCGAGGATTTTTGTGCCTATTTAATGCCTTTTTTGCGATTTTTTAATGCCTTTATAGGTGCCTATTTCGCGATTTTTTGTGCCTAAAAATCGCATCCCTACCGATTAGTACCCATTAAACAATGGCACAAAAAAGGGCGTTTTGCCAACAAACTTGAAACTCTTTCACCAAATGGTTAGGTCGAGTGATGCCCTCGATCACTTCGGGTTGCTTCAACTTCAACAATCGCTTAGCATAGTTCAGAAGCGGTGGAAGCCCACTGATCACCAGCGGTGGAATGGAACGAAGGAAATCTTAGAGCAATTAGGATTACTGTATTTCTAAAAAACAACGACTTACCCCCCATTACCGTATTTCTAAATGCAGCAAGCACACCCACCCCCTGAAATAAAGCCCCTCTTTTGAATGGGATTGAAAAATAAACCCCAAGGAGTCACAATAAATGGAACTTCAAGTTCGACTCATAATTATTTCACGGATTTATACATACTATCAAATTAAAATTCATTAATTTTTTCAACCATCAAAATTAATTTATAAATGATAATCTATTAATATTTTTGTGCGTACCAATATTGTAGTTTTTTGTAGGAGTGAATTTCGCCTTGTCTTTATTGTCGTAGACTGATTGAATCGGATTAAATGTATATGAACCCTAAAACCGAATTTTATAAATATATTTTTTGTTTCCGAATTTTGATACTGATTTTTCTTAAAGTTTAATTTGGACTTTAATTGCTAGGGCTTCGATTTTTAGGTTTTTACATATTTTTTTCCTGAGCTCCCCGTGGCCTGAAACGCACGAAAAACATGTTTTTTTGGGCTGTTGTTAAGCTACTTTTCGAGTTATTAGCACCTATTTTCTAGGTTTTTATTTTTAGCACCTAAAAAACCTAAAAAAATTTTAAAAAACTTATTTTTATTTTGGCATTTTGCCCAAAATTTGTTAACAAAAATGAAATAAAAAGGAAAAACAGACCCCTAAGAATCGACCGAAAATTTTTTTCAAAAAATATACCCTAAGAATCGACTCGAAAATTTTCAAAAATATACCTATGAAAAAAGAAAAATTTCTCAAAAATCATCTCCAAAATTTATTTGTTTATTTTCTTGGCGAGAATTTTTTATTTTGAAAATTATCTATCTCATTAATGATTTTGGCATAATATTTTTGCTTTTTGAAGAAAATTTTCGATTTTACACCCCAAATTCGGAACTTTTTGGCACCTATTTTCCCATTTTTAGCACCTATTTTGGGGGTTTTTTAGAACCTAAAACCTACTTATTTTGGCAGTTTTTAGCACCTAAAAATCGAAGCCCTATTAATTGCTATAAAATTCCCTCACATCAATTGCATTTCCCAAAAATTCGTTGTAACAAATTTCTTCTCCATCCAAATTCAGCCGTGGGCCATTGTTTGCCATTTCGTCATCCTTTTGAACAAAGTTTAAAATTTAAGCTTAAAATGATAATTATGCTCAAAGGTTCGGGGCGCAATGTCTGGAGCGCATATGCTCGGGTGTAAATATCCGGGGCGCAAATGTCCAGTAACCACAAATAAAGGCTACTGACCATCCTTTCATCAATGACCTGCACCAAATTTAGGCCTTCAACATTGTGGGCTTCTTCTGACAGCTTTTTCTGGTACAGACGATGTGTGCATTTGCGCACAATTTGTGCAATGAAACACCAAAATATTTGTTTGAAATGAGGGAAGCGATATTTTTTGCCGCGCTGCAATAAATAATAAAATTTTATGATACGACCAGCATCACTGATGGTCGTCCTAGGATGTGTTTTTCACTGCACACCGCTTTGCGGTTTTTCAAAAAAGTTTCGGGGAATGAGAGGCCCAGCTGTGCGGTAGGTACTACAGTAGGACGGTGAAAAATTGAGAATTTTGGCCAAATTTTTAAATAGATTTGCACCAAAATTGGGTATTTTGTGGATTTTTGAAAATTTTTACAAAATTTTTTGAATAATTTGGTCGGGACCAAATATCATATAAATTTTTGTACCAAACAGAGTATTTATTATATATTATTAATTAATATATATTAATTTAATAAATCATTTCACTTTGATGTTATCTTCCAATGTTGAAATCCGAATTTGTGTCGGAATTGCGTAACTGTGCAGAAAGTTGCCACCAAAAACGAGTGCATCCACCGGTGTGTAAACACTGTGAATCCATCCTTAACGGCGATCAATGTTATTCACAGACTCGTCCGTAAGAAACATGGTGCTTCATTGTTTCCCAAAAAATGCCAAACAGCTATTTGGCAGTTTTAGCAAATGCCAAGGAAAATCCAATTTGGCAGTTTTTTGTGAACAAGCCAGACGAAAAATGTTTATGCAATTTTCACCAAAGATGTTTGTTTTAATTCACCCGATGGTATAATAAGCGTTTCTCCCTGACGGAGTCGAACACGTGAACATTTGGTCAATTTGCCAAGGAATTTTGAATCTCCATTCCCGCCCAGAAACCATTCTTCATAAAGTTTCAGGTTTTCCTCAGTCGGTTCAATTAGCCAAAAAATCTAAAATTTGCCGTAGCATTATTGAATTATGAAAATTTAATTTATACAAATTCTACATCTTTTTCTGAGATTATCAAATAAAAGGTTTATTTAAATTTTTCTCATCCGTCACCAACTTTTTCACCCTTCAGAACATGGTACCAGACTGATGATCCGCCAAAATCTTAAAATAAATGAATTTTAAGAGGAATTTTCCGGAAAATGATGTGGTGGTGAGTTTGGTGCCAGAAGGAAGCGGGTATGGGGAAATGGGATAAAGGACTTGGGAGAAAATCTAAAGGAAACGCCCATAGCTTAGTTTGTTAAAGCATTTCCCGCAATGGGAAAAGGCCGTGGATCCAAGTCCCATCGGAAGAGTGAATTTGTTCGACAAATTTAGCAAAATTTGTAGAACAAAAAGTTTTTCATAACTCACCAATATGAAAGTCTGTAAAGCAATTAGCAACGCTCATCAGGCAATATCTTAAAGTAAAAAATCATAAAAATATATTTTAAATTTTACAAACTTTTGCACTTTTGGGTAAGTGGAAAAATCGTTGCTTCGTGCCCAAGGACTCTTTTTTAGTAGGTTTTTCTGACGTGCCAAAAGTTCTTTTGGCCACACATTGTCAATCCAATCAATTCTTCTTACAAAACCCGGCGCTATCACCTAAATAACCAAAATGTATAAATAAAAATCATTTTAAAAAACCTGTTCTGACAATTTGGTGTCAGAGATTTCGAGTGAGAGCGAATTCAACAAATTTTTACGCATTGACGGACTTTGTCTAAAACAAAAAATCTGATGATTGGATAATTCCATTCCACTGATCAACAAATTATATTATTTAGGGTTGGTATTTATATTTACAATTTAACAAAATAGTATTTAATAAAGAATTAAGCAATAAAAATGGTGTTTTTCGTCCATTTATCACATACAGTATCCCAACCATAAATATTATTCACCTGAAATATTTGACAAATTCTTTCAGTCGCATATTTTTCCCCTCCTGAGTGTGTACATCGAAAACTTCAATTCGTCTTTCGCCACCAACAAGCTCTGAAATGTAATTAAAAGTTTCTGATTTCATACAGAACAACGAATAAATTACCAAGAACATCCAAAATGCTAAACTCTTGTGGATTTGGCATTCTTAAAATGCAAAATTTATTTTAAAAAAAATTACTTTATAAACCTCATTCCCAACTTTTCAGGTGGCTCGCTGAACAAAAGTGGATGAAGCAAGCCAGATTCCCTAACGTATTTCATTGTAAATTCTATAATAATAAAAATCGAAATTATTTTGAAAGTGGAGTTTTTTGAATTTTATTTAAAAAGCAAAATTATTTGGTCGTATTAAATTGTGGAATTTATTTTAGCTGTGCTTCGGAGTAGTTGAGCACGAATTTGACATCAGTTTTTCACTAATTACTAATCCCAACTCGAATTCCACAAATAAAATTCGCAAACGAATTTATAAAATTGCAAAGCAAAGCAAAAGGGCTTATTACCCTTTCTTGGTTTTAAGAAAATTCAAAGTGCTCCACTTTTTAACTAGCGCAAAAATTAATTAATAAAAATGCAAAATATCCCACCACTAATTTTCATTGCGTGTATTGTGTCGTCATGCTCAAACTCATTAGCACTAATATATTCGTCAATTTGATACAATAGACTACTGGTTGGCTGCTGTTCTGCCTTTTCTTCTTGAACACTTTTATCTTTTACTCTTTGATTGCAGTTTCGTTTTGGATATCTTCCGCCAATAAAATTGCTTTGATCCAATTCCGCAGAAACATTCTAAAAATCAAAATCTATGCGAAATCTGGAGTCCAAAAAGAAACAATTAGTCCTTAGACTGACCAATTTTTCGTGAAGTTCATTATTCAATGGCGAATCAGAAGAAATTGATTGCGAAATCGGTGACGAATTTGGCGGTGAATTTTCTTCAAAGTTGACGTGTTTTTGTCTTTTGATAAATGATGATTGACCGTTTTGATCATTAAATTCTGCGTTAAGCGAATCTGCTTTGTTTTTTTGTCCATTCTGATGTTGGAAAGCTGAAAATGAGTATTTCATTACAAAATTAGTTTCTTAATTATTTTCTAGATTTCCAAAACATGTAATTCCAAAACATGTATTAACAATAGTAGTGTTTCGACATCGGCAAATTACGAATTTTGGGATCATATTATAGGATTGGGTTTTAAAATTTTTAGGATGCGGATGCTTTCAGATCCTGTAAATTCATGCCAGGGTCTGGTCCTGTTCCGCCTCTCTAGTAGTGACACTAGAGTCTGAAACTTTCCGAGACCGCGGACTTGACCCCGAGACGCGAGACTTAGACCACAAAAGCCGAGACTTTTCTCGATGAGACTCAAGAATAGACTCTCGAGCAGCACTAATTCATTGTATGTTTTTCATTTATTCTAATTCCCAATTTAAGGATAACTTTGTTCCTCATTCTTGTATAACCTTATTCATAGGCCTAAATGGACAAAAAATTACTTGCTATGAAAAGCCATTTTTCCCATCGCTTTATCTTTTTTCGATCAACGCCTATTTTCTTTGCAATTTTATTTTCGATTTTAGCACATATATTCGTAATTCCATTTTTTTGTAATGCATTTCGGATTTTTTGGAATTGCTCAAGCAATTTGAGTTTTTCGTCCGCTGAATAACTAATCGTCCTCCCTAAATACATAAATCTAAGTAATATTTAAAAATTAATTTAAAACAAATAAAAATCATCAATTCTACCACAAATTAATGTTAAATTGAAATTTACTTGTTAAGCCGAATTCTTTTTTCCATCTTCTTATTGTCCGTCGACAGATTCCCAATTCCCTTGCAATTACTTCTTCTATTTTTCGACTGAATTAATTTTGTCATTTCTGATGAATTCGTTTTTTCTTTTTTGAAATTCCTTTAGCAATTCTAATTTTTTTTCCTTGGAATATAATTTTCTCTCTAAAACAAAAAATCTAATTTATATTTAAATGTCCAAGCATTGTCAGATTAGCTAAACAATAAGTATAATCGAACTTACTTTTTAAGCCAATTTTATTTTTCCAATTGTTTTGCGAAATTTGATCAGCGCCTAATTCCTTCTCTGCTTCATCCTCTCTTTTGTCATATGCAAATATTTTTTCATTATTCATCCGCCCAAATATTTTTAAATTTCGTTCCTTGGGATAACAAAGGTTTCTCTCTAAAATAAATTTAATTTCTTAATTAAAACGATTTTGTTAATTTTCAAAATATTAAAATTATTATTTAAACTTCATGTCACTATATTAGTGCTTTTTTAACTTTGAACCAAAAATTATTCTTTACTCCAAATTGAGACTCTCGAACAGCACAAAAATATAACCGAAATTATAATTCTAATCTAAATTTTTACTTAAAAGCCCAAATTCTTTCTTCCATTTATAGAACATTGTTCGGGTGATGCCCAATTCCTTTGCAATTTTGTCTTCTATTTATTTATTTAATTCTTCATTCTTTGTGGAGGCATTCTTTCTTTTTTGGAATTTGTTTAGCAATTCTAATTTTTCTTCCTTGGAATAAATTTTTTTGTCAAAATTATTAAAGGCACCAATTTCATTTGCGTCAATTCCTTCTTTGGCATTATTAAATTCATTCGGGTTTTCGTCTTTTTCAAATTCATTATTCTTCCTCGGATTAGCTCCAACCATTTTCTTCTTTAAAAAATTTATTTATAAATAATGATAGAATATTAAAATGATTCTTACTTGATAGCCCAAGTTTCCTTTTTCCATTTGTATATATTTTTTCGGCTTACGCCTAATTCTCTTGCAATTGCTTGGACAATTTTATTTATTTTAATTAAAATTTTCAATCAATTTCTTTTATATGCAAATCACTTCGAATTTTTCTTCTTTTGAATAACTTTTTTTCGCTAAAAACATAAATCTTTTAATAGAAATAACAATTAAAATGATTCTAATCACCTGTTAGCCCGAGTTGTTTTTTCCATTTTTTAAGGTCGTCCTACCGATGCCCAATTCCCTTGCAACTGCTTCTTCTATTCTACGAACTGTATTAATTTTGTCAGTTGTAATGAATTCATTTTTTCTTTTTTGAAATTCCTTTACCAATTCTAATTTCTGTTCATTTGAATAATTAATGTATTTTCCTAAATTAAAAAGTAAGGATATTTTATTTTTGAAAAACATTAAAATTTTATACTTGTTAAGCCGAACTCTCGTTTCCATTCGTAAATCGTTTTTTTGCTAACACTAAATTCCTGAGCAATTGCTACATCCATTTTATTATATGTATTTATTTGGTCATCCATTTTGAATTCCTTTTTTCTTTTTTGGAATTTCTTAAGCAATTCTAGTTTTTTCCTTGGAATATTTTTACCGCTAAAATTTTTAAAATTTAATTTAATTTTCTATTTTTTTATAATTTTTGAACCGGTTGCCGACTCTTTTCTTTTCGTAATTGAATTTTAAAAGTGCCAAAAAATATCATACCTTTCTTTTCCTTTATGATTTTTTCGTTCCCTTTTCGTCTATTTCATTTGGTTTCACATGGGCATTTTTAAGTCTTTCTTGATTTGATTGATCAGTGAGAGAAAGCTAAAAAAAATACAAATTTTTTTAATTATAATTTTATTTTTTTAGATTTTAAACCTCCTCAAACTGATCATTATCCGGCACTGGTAGTGCGATAGATATAATGGAAAAACATGTAAAAAAGAATAAAATATATTTCATTCTTAAATGAAACTAATTTTTATTAAATTAAAATATTTTTTATTTTTGATGATTAGAGACCGACTAAAAAGGCATCAAAAATCGCGAAAAAGCACTATAATAGGCACCAAAAAATTGAAAATATCATGAAAAGGCAACGAAAAGCCCGAAAAAGGCATGAAAAAGGAATTAAAATTTTTTTTAATTTTTTTAGGGAGCAAAACTCGTAAAACTTAACCAAAAAACTTATATTTAGTCACTTAAATATTATTAAATATTTTAAAATCTTATTTTCGGGATAAGGAAAATTTTTAAACTTAAAATTTTTATCAAGAAAAAAATTAAATTAAATTTTGACGATCATTTTTTGTGAAAATTTTTCAATTCTTAGGGGTGTATTTTCTGAAATTTTTTTAGGTCATTTCTTAGGGGTGTACTTTTCCCGATTTTATTGCATTTTTAATGAATTTTCCGGAAAAAACGCCAAAAAAAAGGCACAAAAACGGCAAAATGCCAAAAAAGGCATTTAAAGCACGAAAATCCCGAAAAAAAAGGCATAATAAAAGTCAACGTAGAAGCCTCAAACCAAGTGGAAAATGTGTTATTTATGCTTAATATAAGTCGGTCCTCTTTGATGATTTTATTATAAAATAAAGCATTTAAAATATAAATGCAAAGTTAAAAATTTAAGCAAAAATAATTTCTATACATTTTTTTTGTTGGCAAATGAAAAAGAAATTCTCATTCAATAAATCATTAATCGATAAATCGTCATAATTTTCTGCTAAATTATTGCCTTCAAACATATATTTTGTGAAGAAAATGCTGCGGGAAAAGAAGATGAAGATGGTCATACATAAAAACCAGGACTCGCAGATCTGAGGATTTACCCTCATTTTGTGGTTTTTTTCATAGATCAATGAGATTTTTTTTTTTTTGAAGTGAGGATTTGAGGATTTTTGAGGCTTTTGGGAAAAAATGTCACGGATATCGGACCATATCAATTTGCTTCCATGCTCTCTTTTCGAAAAAAACCAGATTAGAATCCATGTGGGGGACAAAAACACCTTGCCAGACTATACTGTCCCTCTTACTATAATGGCCAGACTACACCGACCCCCACCTTCAGAATCTGT
>CP049705.1:18713301-18739221 GCA_004148225.2 Heterodera glycines | reverse complement strand
AAAATGTTTCGAAGAAATGGAGAGTCACATAAAGGAAAATAAAAAATTTGGGATAAAAGAGCACGTGACAACTTTCTATTTTAAGTGCCCCGAAAATGAAGATCCCGAAAAAATGTTTAAAAAAATCCTGAAAAAATTAATGGGGGATGCAATGATCCGTGAAGCTGAGCCTGGCTGGAAAATTGAGAAAATTTCAGTGGACCTTTATTGCAGCGCCCTGTCGGACCCCGTGATCCTCCCTGCCCGCCCCTTCCAACATTCGAACCCAGACATTGTTTTCAATGAGTTCATCACAGACAGCAATCATTTGGGGAAGTGAATTTGTTAGACCAGAGAATTTCAATAATTATTGCCACTTATTCTTTCCCTGTTAAATAAATTTTTTAATTTTTTGATTTCTTTATTTTTTGTTTATTACAATAATTATTTATTCGACCTTTTTTCTTTAATAATTTTTCAGTTATGTACTCCTTTAAAAAATATTTTGAGGAGGCTCTCGAAAAAGAGGACTTTTTCTGGCCGAAAAACAGAGAAGACGTTGAGGCGTTGTTATTTGAGTCATCAGATTATAAAATTGCAATACATAGAGACTACGAAAGCCCTTATTCCGATTATATAACCATGTATAATCGTACCTCGATTTTCTGTTTCACCATGGTTGAGAGAAATTTAAGATTTTTTCACGACTCAGGAAGAGGGACGCCTATCGGAAGATTTACAACTGTGCTAAATGTTACGGTACAGGCGAATTATACGGAAGAAGGGTACATGGCCCCATCGTTTTACTTTTGGTTCTTTTGGCAGGGCAGAAGTCAAACAACCAACGCATCCTTCAGGAGCCGTTTTTTTTTTGTATTGCGTTTCGGCGTTGAGAGTGATGGGCAGGGCATGGGGCAGAGAACTACTTATGAACCCTATCGAAATTTTACTTGACATCTTCTTCCAACGCATGGATAGGTTAGAAAAAAAGCAAACATAAGCTTAAAAATTTTTTAGAGATTTGGTTGGAACATGGGCACTACTCTATAGACTCCCGCCCTCACTTTTTGACGCTTCACGCCGAGTCGTTGCAAAGAAGGCAATGGAAGAATTTTTAAAATTACCATCATTTTTTCGCATGATTTTTTATAATAAATATTAATTGGAAATGTCTTTTTAAAATTCGGTTTCTGGCCAAACTATTCATTCGATCCTAATTTGCTATTTTTTCGTAGAAATTTAGAAAAAATGCAAACAATCGCTGGAATTAAAAATTTCGAGATTGTTGATGGTGTAAGAGTTTTTGTTGTGAGAGCGAGAATTGAGAATGTGACGGAGGCGGAGTACAGGGTTTGTAATAAAAATGAAAGAAAATTTCAGTTTGTTTAGGCATGCACTTTATGCGTAAAGGGGCTTGTTCTTGCGGGGCTGAGAAAAAGATGACATCTTATTTGAAGGTGTCTGTGGCAGATGATACAGGGCTTTTGGAAAATGTGGGATTTTTCGGTGTGCGTGGGAAACAGAATGGGATGGTAACGCAACGCTTTTTTAAAAATCCATATACATTTAAATTAAGGATGAGGTCAAAAGTTTGGCAGGCGCCGTGTGCACTATGAAAGTCGGGGCGAGGGTGAAAGAATTCGGAGGGAAGAAGGGAATTTATTACTCTTTGATTGATATTGTTAGCCTTTAAATCTATAAATAAACTTGTTAATTTTTTCTAATAAAAATGTTTTGTTTAAAATTATTTTTCCTCTTTATTATAGTGAACGCGGCAGAAAGTTGTTGCTGCATTTCAAAAGAAGAAAAACAGCAATTAGGTAGTACCCGACGAACAATTGAGGCCGTATTTGGAGATATAATTAGATTAACGAAAGAGGCCAAAGATTTTGCTTTCTCAGCACATAATACCATGATCGAAGCACAAAATATAAAAGATAGAAATCCTAGTGTTCACGGGGTAAAATTTTGGCATGAAAAGCTTTTAAGCGGGGTAAGAAAAATCCATATGCTATTTGATAAAATAAAAAATGAGGAGAATAACCTTAAAAATATAAAAAAAGGTATGGAAAAATGCCTTGACAGAAAAGATGCAGAAATGTGCCAAGAACTGGCGGATGAGGCAAAACAATCAATAGAATTAGCAAAAAACTATAGACAGGAAATTTACCATAATTGAGACATATTGTCATAAAAACTTAAAATTTGGCTTTAAAAAACACAAAACCAAGTTTTATTTTGTCAATCCATTTTTTGTTAGTGCTGAGGAAAAATTTAAAATAATACTCACATCGTTAATCGATGAAATTTATAAAAATGAACAGGGAAAATTCAAAAGCATTCTGAAGATTTCTTTTGGTTTTGAATCATTTTATTGTCCTCTTAGATGCCCTAGCGAAAACACAGCCGAGGCTTTGTTCCGACAAGGCTTATTAAAGAAGAACTATATTCGCTTTTCTATCCTTTGGATGCTGTCATAACCCTAGAAGTAACCATAATCCCAGATGTCCACAATAGACCAAGAAATTGAATTTATTAAGAAACATGTTACGAAAAATTGGAAATTTGCCGGAAAAATACTTAAACGATCAAATAATCTTGAAATTTTTGCAAATATGCTTTTTAAACGGGTGAAAATTTTCTACATAGAGGCATTTAGTGCCCCTGAAATCGAAAATTTATACTATTCATTTTTAGAAGTTCTCGATAAAATTCAAAAATTACCTAAACTTATTATGCATGAGTATGGAAACCAAGCATTAGCTATGCAAAAATTAGAAATTGGACTCAAAGAAATAAATATATTTAAATGTCAAGAAGCAGAGATTATATCCGATACCAATTTATCGAAGATAAATAAATTCCAAAAACAAGTGCAAAATTATCGATTTGACATGAAAATGTTATACAATAAAATACGATTGACAGCTATTAAACATGTATTTAAACCCGAAAAAGAAATTTTTTTTAGTCCTTTTCAAATAGAAAAAAATAGAGAAATTTTTTATTCATTATTTCGGCATATCTAATAAAATCGCAACTTTTTTTTGCAAAAACGAAACGTTTTCGTTACTAAAGAATCGGATGATTTTTTGTGTAATATTTCATGGTTACTTGCGCAAAAGACCAAAAAGTTTTGCAAGTTTGAAGGTCGTTCACTAATTTCATTTGCCGAATTTGGACTAAATTTTACAATCGAAATAGTTTGAGTATTTAAAGAGACCAAAATTTTTTATTATCCTATCAAATTTTTTGACTTCAATCATTAGGTTACGCTATTTTATTTTGATTTAACATTTCTTTTCCACTTTTAGAAATGTCCGAGCAAAATCATGAATCGGATGATGTTTTGCCCACTTGGGCCATGGTCGATTTTCATGAAATGAGCCGTCGAGAAAGACTGCGAATTCAGCAGCAAGAAGAATTGAAGCGGCAAAACCAAAAAAAGCAAACATTGGAGCAGTTTCGGCAACAACGGGTGGAACAAAAACTTCAATGGGAGAAGGAGGAAACTGAAAAAAAGACCCCAAAACATGGAAGAAGAGGACCGATGAGATGAAGAAAATCTGTGAGGAGAGATGGACGAAAGCAAAATATGCTGGCAGTAGCAACGACAACAAGAACCACAATAAACAATCAAACGATGCCCAATACACTTGGGATTGAGCCCAATTGGAAAATCAAGAAAAAACATATTTGGCAGGCGGTGGGTTGTGGTAAAAAAAGCCCCCCCCCTCCTCACCCTCCCACTCTGACGTAATCATTGAATTTGTTGTTGTGTTTGTTTTTAATAAATATGATAGAAAAATGTATTATTATAGGGTCTTGATTTATAGTAAGTAAATTTTAACACGTGGTGTAAAACGAAAACTTCCAATTCTGATTTCACTATCTGCCAGAAAAATAAATTATTTTGGTTATTCGTCATAAAACAATTAAAATTCAATAATTTGGCATTTTGTCAAAATTTTTCAGTATTTTGACATTTTTTGGAAATTTTTTAAATAAATAACATATTAATTTAATCTGTTCTATTAAAAATCAATAAATTATCTTTTAGAAATAAATGTTTTTTCTTGTGCCGCATACCACAAAACTTGTCATCAAACATTTTGCCTAAGGGTTTTATCGCAAATAAAAACGAATTTTGCGCTTGAGATAGGGAATTTATAGCGCAAATATAACTAGTTATTGTAGCAATAAAAGGACTAATCACATGATTTATGTTTTTCCCGCCGTAAAATAGCAATTGTTGCGCAAAAACCCCATATAAATAGAGTGGTTAATCGTTTAGTAATAGGCGAATACAAACAAAGCTATGGGAACCGTACGTCACTGTGACCATCCAAATGGTAAACCCAAATTGCTAAAAATAAATCAACATTTTTAAGACGTTACTACGTTTATATTTGGACCGTTGAATCCATCTAACAATTATCCTATTTTGGCATATTATGAGGCGAAATTCCGTGGCGACGCTGGGTATTTTCAAAAATATTTTAACGAATTATTTTAAATTAAGAACCTTCGGTATCGGCCTGTGTGATGGATCCCTTGACCGTAGCGATTTCGTGTGTTGGAGCCCGAAATCTTATGGCTATGAGTCGTCAGGCGAATTGCTAGGATTTTCCGCTACAGGCGGTCCACCAGTTGTGCATTCGCACCGTTTTTTTCCAAATGATATTGTCGGGTGTGGAATTAATCTAGCAACTCGTGAGGCTATTTTTACATTAAATGGCCAAAAAATCAGTTTGTTTACTTTGCAAAACATTGTAAAAGTTTGATTTGTATTTTTAGATACTACTGGCCTCAGAATTGAGAATCCGGCCGTTTCAATGATAGGCAGCGGAACGTCAGCTACTGTAAATTTTGGGCCCATATTGATGTTCAAACTTTCCAAAGTTTTTGAGCCGTAAACAGAAACACATAAAAGGTTAAAATTTTGTTGGCAAAAATAGAAATAAGTCGTAACAGAGATTTTGTCCATCTCCATCGATTTTGCCCGTAGTTTCTGCACTTTTTTCCCGCCACGTCTATTCTTTTTCAACCTTTTTTCTTTGTTGAGGGTGCCGGCCTAAACGTTTTTGTTCATTTTTATTTTGTTTTACTATTTCCAAAAATTTTCCACATATCGCAAAAGGCAAAAAATCCTATTGCTAAAAAAATGATTTTCAAAATTTTTCTTACAATTCTGCACTACAAATGTGGTCTTACACAATTAAAAGAACCAAATTTAGCTTACTTCTGCTCCCAAAGGAATTGTATCTTCCTCATCAACAATTCCAACAATTTGATCAAGTAAACGTTCAGGATCGTCCAATATTTTTTCCGTTTCATTCATCTCGGAAAGCAATTTTTCGTTGTATTTGCCGAGAGCCCCTGGTGGCTGTAAGCATTTAAAACATTATTTTGAGTTGAGAAATAAATATTTAGCTAAATTCCCAAAATATTGCTCAGTGTCCAGCCCTGCCCTACTATTGGAAACAGAAAACTTAGGCCCTTTTGCACCTAATCTTTGCCGGAAAAGGTTATGCTTATGTGAAATTAATTCAAATTTCTTTAAAATCAAAATCCACTCCATCAAAAATAAAAAATTACTATATTATCTTCCCCTAGCCAGCACTGTCCTGGACCCATCCCCGCGTCGATCAGACAGTCTTGCCACTTCACATTGTAAAAATAAAGTCGAAACCACATTTCACGCAATGAACGTGTTCCGGTCCTTTAAAATCAAGTATCATTAATTTATTCACCATTTTGATTAACAGGCGGGCTAATTTATATTTAATTTTAATCAAAATTTATCTGAGATCGTTATTTAAAAATCAGTATTAGCATTTTATTGAATTTTTTTGGCAATTTTTGTTTTAATTCCATTTTTAATTATAACAAAAATTCCTGCCTGTTTATTACTCAAAACACCCAACCAATTTTCATAAAATTCTTAAAAAGTAGGCAATAATTATTTATTTTTGTCGTTAAAAACGAATCCCAGACGTCCAGCGCCAAGTAAGGCGCCTAGCCTCATCGCGCGCCAACAAAGGCGCGCGAGGCTACGAAAACCGCATGCGAATTTTTGGATTGAAAAATAAATAATAAATAATTATTATACAAATTAACTTATTATTATGACTTTCAAAAATAAATGATTAATGAGCTAAGAAAATGTTGAGTTAACGGCCCAAAAAAACGTAAAAAATTAACAAAAAAAGAATTAAATAAATGAGAGAAAAAAAGGCACCATAAATCGTGAAACATGGACATAAAATAGCAAAAAAAAAGCTATAAACTATGGAGAAATAACCACGAAATCAGCAAAGAATTGTGAATAAAAAATATTTCACTTTATAGTTAATTAATGGAAATCACTTTAAATGTGTTAGATTTATTTGAAAAAACATTAAAATGACTATTTATTTTCAAAATATGTATTATGATTAATCTAAATTTAATTTATTTTAATGAGAAATAGCCCACAAAATTTAGGGGATAGAATATTAAAATAAAAACAAGGTGGAGAAATTGTTGCATCGGTTGTGGCGTATGGTATGTTGTGTGTGTGTGTGTGTGTGTGTGGAAAAGAGCTGAATATGCGAACAAAAAATGATTCGATTGGTCTAAGAGGAAGGTCGGCTGCCGCAACACAAGAGCCGATGAGAAAAAAAGCACGTCGCTTCGATTGATTGGGGGGGGAAGGTCGGCTGGCGCAACATGAGAGACAATTTGGCGAAAGAGACAAATTTTGGAGAAAGGGAAAGAAATGAATTTTAAGGGGGGGGGGGGGGTTGGTACGGGAAGGGGGGGGGGATTTTACACCGGATTAATGGGCCTGATACTACTGGTGAGATTTTTAAAAATTGTTTTTCGGCGCGCTTTTTCAAAAAATTTTTGGGAAAGAAGGGGGGTCCGACGATGCCGATAGGCGCCGCCGGAGGAAATTTTGAAATTTGGGTGTAATTTGTTAGCAGATTTTCAACAAAAAAAGGTTCGGTTTTGGGATTATTAAGCACAATTGGTAGGATTTTAATTTAAAAAATGATAAAATATGTATCAATCTAAAAAAACAATGAGGAATCATATTTTCTTTATAGGAAACCCACGATTATACACAAAGAAAATTTAAAATAATTTAATTTCTGTAGAGGGGTTGAACCAGGAGAAAGAAGAAGGGAAAGTCAAGGAGACCAGCCACTAGGCCATTTGCACACTTGGGCAGAGTTACTTTTAAAAATATATTAATTATTATTTTTTTCTCTGACTCTAATTTTCATCACTAATTTTTCACTCATACCCCCATTCTTACCAGTGCTTTTTTTCCCGGTTGCCCTACCGGGACCGGAACCTGAGCTTTTCAAAATCCGGGACCGGGAACCGGGACCGGGACCTCGGATGACCGGGAATTCCCGGCCCGGTCCCGTGGCACTCTACATTTCACCATTTAACAATTGTAGAAAAAATTATAAGAAAAAAATATTGATAACGACTAAATGCAAAGAGAGCAGGTTGATTAAAATTTCAAAACAATGAGCAATTTCTTATTTTTGTTAATTAAAAAATCAAGGTTCAGTGACCAGTGCTGCCGATGAGGGGAGGGGGGGGGGCGTCGCAGGAGAAAATTTTAAAAATTCTATGAGTTGATGATAGATTTGGAAATAAATATTTTACAATAAAAAAAAATTACGAAATTTAGTATAAAATTCTTGGGTACTCATGCAGTTTAGGGGATCTTTTTACATACTTTAGTAAAAATGTCAATAAATGTACTTATGTTTAATTTTTTACTGTGTGAATGCGGAAAGACATGCATGAATGAATAACCATTGTGTAAGTGCAATTCCCACAAAAACAATGCTGATTATTTACGTTAATTTTTAAGAAATGAATGTAATACAAGTAGATTTATTAGCATTTTTTCTTTAAAATACCTGTACATAGGTAAGTACAAAATTCTGAATTTATTGGAATGCAAAAAAAAAATGTTTTTCTTTTTTACATCTTACATTTTTATTTTAGTGAAAAAATGTAAAACACAACAAAATGAACTATACTTAAAATGATGAAGAGGTCATTTTTTCACTCTTTTTATCAGAGGCAATGCCAAATTGCAAAAATGAGGTCAATTTTTATCAGCAGAGGCAATTGCCTTCTTTGTCCTCCTGTCAATCCTTCGACACATTTATAAAATGGGAAAACGAATCGCTAGGTGTGCTGAGAATTTTGCCCATGGACATTCTTCTGCCTTACGAGTGAATGCTTAATTTTATATTGCAGAAATAAAAAAATCATAATAATTATTAGAGTAGGAATTTTTAAATAGCCGAGACCGGGGCCGTAGACCTAAACGGGATCACGGGTCCGGCACACCCGTTTTTGTCCAAATTTTTGGGCCGGGGCCCTTCGGGACCGGGACTTAAATTTGTGGAACGTTTGTAGTCAAATATTTAGCTTGGGATTAGGCCAAGCAATGCAACGACCTTTTTGTTTTAAAACACTTATTACGGCGCTCTTTTTCCAAAAAAAAATTGGCGAACAAGGGAGGAGGTCTGTTGTAAGAGAGTGCATTTATGTGGATTTTGGGATCTTTTTTAACAGTTAAATTAGAGTTGAGCGGGACCGGGACTGGGCCGGGAATTCCCGGTCCTGCGGTGTCCCGGTTCTCGATCCCGGATTTTGAAAATTTATTTCCCGGTCCCGGTAAGGCAACTGGGAACCGTGAAAAACAAGCACTGGTAGGAATGGGGGGCTGAGTGAAAAATTAGTGATGAAAATTTGAGTTAAAGCGAAAAATAAAATTAATATAATTTTTAAAAATAACAACAATTGTGCAAATGGTCTAGTGGATAGTCTTCTTGACTTTCCTTTCTCCTTTCTCCTGGTTCAATCCTTCTATAAAAATTAAAATATTTTGATTTTCTCTTTATATACTCATTGGTTTCTATCGAGAAAATTTGATTCCTCTGTTTTTAAATTGACACATATTTTTATCATTTAAAAAAAATCCGTACAAATTTAGCCTATTAATCCTAAATTAACATTTTTTGTTGAAAGCTGCTAACAAATCTCACTCAAATTTTCAAAAATTTCCCAGCCGGCGCTATCTGGCACCGCCGACCCCCCCCTTTTCCCCAAAGTTTTTGGAAAAGGCGCGCCGAAAAAAAAGTGATGTGAAAAATAAATCTGAATTTCTAATAATATTCGATCATTTGAGTCAAAAAAGTGATTAATTGTTTGATTAACTGAAATAAATTAGATTTGAAATTTTTATTAATTTAATTTAGCTTTAACTTTAGGACTTTATAAATAAATAGCAAAATAAAAATTAATTTTGTATTATTTTCAATTGAAATAAATTAAAATTTGAATTTTCTTGAATTTTTTGAATTTTTAAAAATTCCCTTCTGTCCCGGTACCGGCTTCTAAGTTCCGGCTTCTCAAGTCCCGTTTTGTCCAAAATTCCCAGTCCCACTCAACTCTAGTTTAAATTGTAAAAATTTCCAAAAATTGCTTAACAAATAAGTTGTAACTTCAAACTTTGAACTAAAGACATATCGCCAAAATATTATTAATTTTTTTAATTTGGGTAGTTTAATTGGGACCCACGCGTTTCGGCGCTCCCGTTTCGGCGCCAGCTCGTTTTTTCCACTTAAGCTTTTTTCTTTGGCATCCAAATCTAACAATCTTGGTATCATTCGAAAGCTCTTAACATGCTCTATTAGCCTTATCAAAAAACCAAAAGTTTTTTCAAGCCTGTAAAAATTTTATTAAGAAAAAACTTCAAAAATTTCGACTTCGCTCCGAGGCCCCAAGAATTTTCGGAATTCCGAGGCCCAATATTTTTCAATATCTGAATCCGTTCCATCCCTGCCCCCATCCCTTTCTTGGGACAGTATTCGATTCCTTCATCCCCTCTGGACCAAAGGACTAGAGCCCGGAAATTTCAAATTTGCGGATCCTGTTGCAGGATTGGAATTCAAAAAATTTTGCAGGACCGGACCCGGCCGGATTAATCCTGCAAATCCTGCATTTTAAATTTGCAGGATCCCGCGCAGGATTGCGGATTCTTAGAAATTTTGAAAAAATTTCAATGAAATTTCCCTTTTCGCAATTTTCACGAATAACTGTTGTGATAATTGTCTAATCGCAAAAGCATAGCTTAGAAAAAGCTTCTAAATAGATTAAGCTTTCGAACGACACCAACAATGTTGGATTTGGTTTACAAAGAAAAAAGTTATAGCCAAAAACATGCTGGCGCCGAAACGGGAGCGCCGAAACGCGAGCGCCGAAACGCAGTGGACCCGTTTAATTCGTACCAGGGTGTTTTCGACAGTGATTTGGTTTCGAAAGTAGTTGATTTAGACAGTACTTTATAATTAATTTTCTACATAATTTATTGTACACTTAAATTAATATTATTATATAATTTGCATATACAAATTATTTGAAGTAATTATATGCTGGCAGTAGCAACGACAACAAGAACCACAATAAACAATCAAACGATGCCCAATACACTTGGGATTGAGCCCAATTGGAAAATCAAGAAAAAACATATTTGGCAGGCGGTGGGTTGTGGTAAAAAAAGCCCCCCCCCCCTCCTCACCCTCCCACTCTGACGTAATCATTGAATTTGTTGTTGTGTTTGTTTTTAATAAATATGATAGAAAAATGTATTATTATAGGGTCTTGATTTATAGTAAGTAAATTTTAACACGTGGTGTAAAACGAAAACTTCCAATCTGATTTCACTATCTGCCAGAAAAATAAATTATTTTGGTTATTCGTCATAAAACAATTAAAATTCAATAATTTGGCATTTTGTCAAAATTTTTCAGTATTTTGACATTTTTTGGAAATTTTTTAAATAAATAACATATTAATTTAATCTGTTCTATTAAAAATCAATAAATTATCTTTTAGAAATAAATGTTTTTTCTTGTGCCGCATACCACAAAACTTGTCATCAAACATTTTGCCTAAGGGTTTTATCGCAAATAAAAACGAATTTTGCGCTTGAGATAGGGAATTTATAGCGCAAATATAACTAGTTATTGTAGCAATAAAAGGACTAATCACATGATTTATGTTTTTCCCGCCGTAAAATAGCAATTGTTGCGCAAAAACCCCATATAAATAGAGTGGTTAATCGTTTAGTAATAGGCGAATACAAACAAAGCTATGGGAACCGTACGTCACTGTGACCATCCAAATGGTAAACCCAAATTGCTAAAAATAAATCAACATTTTTAAGACGTTACTACGTTTATATTTGGACCGTTGAATCCATCTAACAATTATCCTATTTTGGCATATTATGAGGCGAAATTCCGTGGCGACGCTGGGTATTTTCAAAAATATTTTAACGAATTATTTTAAATTAAGAACCTTCGGTATCGGCCTGTGTGATGGATCCCTTGACCGTAGCGATTTCGTGTGTTGGAGCCCGAAATCTTATGGCTATGAGTCGTCAGGCGAATTGCTAGGATTTTCCGCTACAGGCGGTCCACCAGTTGTGCATTCGCACCGTTTTTTTCCAAATGATATTGTCGGGTGTGGAATTAATCTAGCAACTCGTGAGGCTATTTTTACATTAAATGGCCAAAAAATCAGTTTGTTTACTTGCAAAACATTGTAAAAGTTTGATTTGTATTTTTAGATACTACTGGCCTCAGAATTGAGAATCCGGCCGTTTCAATGATAGGCAGCGGAACGTCAGCTACTGTAAATTTTGGGCCCATATTGATGTTCAAACTTTCCAAAGTTTTTGAGCCGTAAACAGAAACACATAAAAGGTTAAAATTTTGTTGGCAAAAATAGAAATAAGTCGTAACAGAGATTTTGTCCATCTCCATCGATTTTGCCCGTAGTTTCTGCACTTTTTTCCCGCCACGTCTATTCTTTTTCAACCTTTTTTCTTTGTTGAGGGTGCCGGCCTAAACGTTTTTGTTCATTTTTATTTTGTTTTACTATTTCCAAAAATTTTCCTCATATCGCAAAAGGCAAAAAATCCTATTGCTTAAAAAATGATTTTCAAAATTTTTCTTACAATTCTGCACTACAAATGTGGTCTTACACAATTAAAAGAACCAAATTTAGCTTACTTCTGCTCCCAAAGGAATTGTATCTTCCTCATCAACAATTCCAACAATTTGATCAAGTAAACGTTCAGGATCGTCCAATATTTTTTCCGTTTCATTCATCTCGGAAAGCAATTTTTCGTTGTATTTGCTGAGAGCCCCTGGTGGCTGTAAGCATTTAAAACATTATTTTGAGTTGAGAAATAAATATTTAGCTAAATTCCCAAAATATTGCTCAGTATCCAGCCCTGCCCTACTATTGGAAACAGAAAACTTAGGCCCTTTTGCACCTAATCTTTGCCGGAAAAAGTTATGCTTATGTGAAATTAATTCAAATTTCTTTAAAATCAAAATCCACTCCATCAAAAATAAAAAATTACTATATTATCTTCCCCTAGCCAGCACTGTCCTGGACCCATCCCCGCGTCGATCAGACAGTCTTGCCACTTCACATTGTAAAAATAAAAGTCGAAACCACATTTCACGCAATGAACGTGTTCCGGTCCTTTAAAATCAAGTATCATTAATTTATTCACCATTTTGATTAACAGGCGGGCTAATTTATATTTAATTTTAATAAAAATTTATCTGAGATCGTTATTTAAAATCAGTATTAGCATTTTATTGAATTTTTTTGGCAATTTTTTGTTTTAATTCCATTTTTAATTATAACAAAAATTCCTGCCTGTTTATTACTCAAAACACCCAACCAATTTTCATAAAATTCTTAAAAAGTAGGCAATAATTATTTATTTTTGTCGTTAAAAACGAATCCCAGACGTCCAGCGCCAAGTAAGGCGCCTAGCCTCATCGCGCGCCAACAAAGGCGCGCGAGGCTACGAAAACCGCATGCGAATTTTTGGATTGAAAAATAAATAATAAATAATTATTATACAAATTAACTTATTATTATGACTTTCAAAAATAAATGATTAATGAGCTAAGAAAATGTTGAGTTAACGGCCCAAAAAAACGTAAAAAATTAACAAAAAAAGAATTAAATAAATGAGAGAAAAAAAGGCACCATAAATCGTGAAACATGGACATAAAATAGCAAAAAAAAAAGCTATAAACTATGGAGAAATAACCACGAAATCAGCAAAGAATTGTGAATAAAAAATATTTCACTTTATAGTTAATTAATGGAAATCACTTTAAATGTGTTAGATTTATTTGAAAAAACATTAAAATGACTATTTATTTTCAAAATATGTATTATGATTAATCTAAATTTAATTTATTTTAATGAGAAATAGCCCACAAAATTTAGGGGATAGAATATTAAAATAAAAACAAGGTGGAGAAATTGTTGCATCGGTTGTGGCGTATGGTATGTTGTGTGTGTGTGTGTGTGTGTGTGGAAAAGAGCTGAATATGCGAACAAAAAATGATTCGATTGGTCTAAGAGGAAGGTCGGCTGCCGCAACACAAGAGCCGATGAGAAAAAAAGCACGTCGCTTCGATTGATTGGGGGGGGGAAGGTCGGCTGGCGCAACATGAGAGACAATTTGGCGAAAGAGACAAATTTTGGAGAAAGGGAAAGAAATGAATTTTAAGGGGGGGGGGGTTGGTACGGGAAGGGGGGGGGATTTTACACCGGATTAATGGGCCTGATACTACTGGTGAGATTTTTAAAAATTGTTTTTCGGCGCGCTTTTTCAAAAAATTTTTGGGAAAGAAGGGGGGTCCGACGATGCCGATAGGCGCCGCCGGAGGAAATTTTGAAATTTGGGTGTAATTTGTTAGCAGATTTTCAACAAAAAAAGGTTCGGTTTTGGGATTATTAAGCACAATTGGTAGGATTTTAATTTAAAAAATGATAAAATATGTATCAATCTAAAAAAACAATGAGGAATCATATTTTCTTTTCTCTATAGGAAACCCACGATTATACACAAAGAAAATTTAAAATAATTTAATTTCTGTAGAGGGGTTGAACCAGGAGAAAGAAGAAGGGAAAGTCAAGGAGACTAGCCACTAGGCCATTTGCACACTTGGGCAGAGTTACTTTTAAAAATATATTAATTTTTATTTTTTTCTCTGACTCTAATTTTCATCACTAATTTTTCACTCATACCCCCATTCTTACCAGTGCTTGTTTTTCCCGGTTGCCCTACCGGGACCGGAACCTGAGCTTTTCAAAATCCGGGACCGGGAACCGGGACCGGGACCTCGGATGACCGGGAATTCCCGGCCCGGTCCCGTGGCACTCTACATTTCACCATTTAACAATTGTAGAAAAAATTATAAGAAAAAAATATTGATAACGACTAAATGCAAAGAGAGCAGGTTGATTAAAATTTCAAAACAATGAGCAATTTCTTATTTTTGTTAATTAAAAAATCAAGGTTCAGTGACCAGTGCTGCCGATGAGGGGAGGGGGGGGGCGTCGCAGGAGAAAATTTTAAAAATTCTATGAGTTGATGATAGATTTGGAAATAAATATTTTACAATAAAAAAAAATTACGAAATTTAGTATAAAATTCTTGGGTACTCATGCAGTTTAGGGGATCTTTTTACATACTTTAGTAAAAATGTCAATAAATGTACTTATGTTTAATTTTTTACTGTGTGAATGCGGAAAGACATGCATGAATGAATAACCATTGTGTAAGTGCAATTCCCACAAAAACAATGCTGATTATTTACGTTAATTTTTAAGAAATGAATGTAATACAAGTAGATTTATTAGCATTTTTTCTTTAAAATACCTGTACATAGGTAAGTACAAAATTCTGAATTTATTGGAATGCAAAAAAAAATGTTTTTCTTTTTTACATCTTACATTTTTTATTTTAGTGAAAAAATGTAAAACACAACAAAATGAACTATACTTAAAATGATGAAGAGGTCATTTTTTCACTCTTTTTATCAGAGGCAATGCCAAATTGCAAAAATGAGGTCAATTTTTATCAGCAGAGGCAATTGCCTTCTTTGTCCTCCTGTCAATCCTTCGACACATTTATAAAATGGGAAAACGAATCGCTAGGTGTGCTGAGAATTTTGCCCATGGACATTCTTCTGCCTTACGAGTGAATGCTTAATTTTATATTGCAGAAATAAAAAAATCATAATAATTATTAGAGTAGGAATTTTTAAATAGCCGAGACCGGGCCGTAGACCTAAACGGGATCACGGGTCCGGCACACCCGTTTTTGTCCAAATTTTTGGGCCGGGGCCCTTCCGGGACCGGGACTTAAATTTGTGGAACGTTTGTAGTCAAATATTTAGCTTGGGATTAGGCCAAGCAATGCAACGACCTTTTTGTTTTAAAACACTTATTACGGCGCTCTTTTTCCAAAAAAAAATTGGCGAACAAGGGAGGAGGTCTGTTGTAAGAGAGTGCATTTATGTGGATTTTGGGATCTTTTTAACAGTTAAATTAGAGTTGAGCGGGACCGGGACTGGGCCGGGAATTCCCGGTCCTGCGGTGTCCCGGTTCTCGATCCCGGATTTTGAAAATTTATTTCCCGGTCCCGGTAAGGCAACTGGGAACCGTGAAAAACAAGCACTGGTAGGAATGGGGGGCTGGTGAAAAAATTAGTGATGAAAATTTGAGTTAAAGCGAAAAATAAAATTAATATAATTTTTAAAAATAACAACAATTGTGCAAATGGTCTAGTGGATAGTCTTCTTGACTTTCTTTCTCCTTTCTCCTGGTTCAATCTTCTATAAAAATTAAAATATTTTGATTTTCTCTTTATATACTCATTGGTTTCCTATCGAGAAAATTTGATTCTCTGTTTTTAAATTGACACATATTTTTATCATTTAAAAAAAATCCGTACAAATTTAGCCTATTAATCCTAAATTAACATTTTTTGTTGAAAGCTGCTAACAAATCTCACTCAAATTTTCAAAATTTCCCAGCCGGCGCTATCTGGCACCGCCGGACCCCCTTTTCCCCAAAGTTTTTGGAAAAGGCGCGCCGAAAAAAAAGTGATGTGAAAAATAAATCTGAATTTCTAATAATATTCGATCATTTGAGTCAAAAAAGTGATTAATTGTTTGAAATAACTGAAATAAATTCGATTTGAAAATTTTTATTAATTTAATTTAGCTTTAACTTTAGGACTTTATAAAATAAATAGCAAAATAAAAATTAATTTTGTATTATTTTCAATTGAAATAAATTAAAATTTGAATTTTCTTGAATTTTTTGAATTTTTAAAAATTCCCTTCTGTCCCGGTACCGGCTTCTAAGTTCCGGCTTCTCAAGTCCGTTTTGTCCAAAATTCCAGTCCCACTCAACTCTAGTTTAAATTGTAAAAATTTCCAAAAATTGCTTAACAAATAAGTTGTAACTTCAAACTTTGAACTAAAGACATATCGCCAAAATATTATTAATTTTTTTAATTTGCGTAGTTTAATTGGGACCTCCCGTTTCGGCGCTCCCGTTTCGGCGCCAGCTCGTTTTTCCACTTAAGCTTTTTTCTTTGGCATCCAAATCTAACAATCTTGGTATCATTCGAAAGCTCTTAACATGCTCTATTAGCCTTATCAAAAACCAAAAGTTTTTCAAGCCTGTAAAAATTTTATTAAGAAAAAACTTCAAAAATTTCGACTTCGCTCCGAGGCCCCAAGAATTTTCGGAATTCCGAGGCCCAATATTTTTCAATATCTGAATCCGTTCCATCCCTGCCCCCATCCCTTTCTTGGGACAGTATTCGATTCCTTCATCCCCTCTGGACCCAAAGGACTAGAGCCCGGAAATTTCAAATTTGCGGATCCTGTTGCAGGATTGGAATTCAAAAAATTTTGCAGGACCGGACCCGGCCGGATTAATCCTGCAAATCCTGCATTTTAAATTTGCAGGATCCCGCGCAGGATTGCGGATTCTTAGAAATTTTGAAAAAATTTCAATGAAATTTCCCTTTTCGCAATTTTCACGAATAACTGTTGTGATAATTGTCTAATCGCAAAGCATAGCTTAGAAAAAGCTTCTAAATAGATTAAGCTTTCGAACGACACCAACAATGTTGGATTTGGTTTACAAAGAAAAAAGTTATAGCCAAAAACATGCTGGCGCCGAAACGGGAGCGCCGAAACGCGAGCGCCGAAACGCAGTGGACCCGTTTAATTCGTACCAGGTGTTTTCGACAGTGATTTGGTTTCGAAAGTAGTTGATTTAGACAGTACTTTATAATTAATTTTCTACATAATTTATTGTACACTTAAATTAATATTATTATATAATTTGCATATACAAATTATTTGAAGTAATTAGACTTGTATAATTAGGTATGTTTGTCAAAAGATTTATCGCTTTCCTATTTTGTATACAAGTATCTTCTGCTCGACTGTAGTCGAGAATACAAAAATTTATTTATATATGATTCTATAATCGTGTGGGAAAATCTGCTAACTAATGCCGTGTTTGAGTGCCAAGATGCAAATCAAATCTGCAAAGCAGAATTCGAAAATTTCAAACCATTCTTAAATGGATAGGAGCATGTGTTTATCATTTTAATTTTCAAAATTTAACGAGACTTATGCCATATAGAACAAGTTTTTTTAAAAAGAACCTTTACTGTCGAAATCAATCACTGTCGAGATCACCACTGTCGAAAACTAACAGCACCGTTTAACTCGCCTTCCTTCGATTCGTCAACTCATCCAAAATTTACTTAAAAAAGCAGTTTCCATTGCTTTTCATGACGAGTAAATCATTTAACACCATTCAAAGCGATTCGAACCCGAATCGGCAAACGGTCTATTATGTTAGGGTCCCGATTTATGTGAAAAACTTTTTGCTCAATTTTTGGCTGAAAATTATGTCATTTTTGGACTTTTTCCGCATGCAATACTTTATTTTAATTTTAGACATTTAATGCTTGAACAAGCGACTATGGGCACTAGAGACCGGCGCAGGACAGGATCCTGCGCAGGATTTTGCAGGATCCCAGTCCGCAATCGTGCATATTTTGGAAAATACAGGATTTGCAGAATTAATCCTGCCGGATCCTGTCCTGTAAAAAATTTTGAATTCCAATCCTGCAACAGGACCCGCAAATTTGATTTTTATGCAGGATTCAGCAGGATCCTGCATTGATTTTTTGAAAATTTTTAAAAATAGAATGCCAAATATTCAGAAACTTTCTTTTTTCAAAAATTTTTTTCTTAATAAAAATTTAAAAAGCGTTAATAATTTTTTTTTTTTACTATTTTCGTGCCTATTTTAGGATTTTTCTGCCTTTTTAAGTGCCTATTTCGCGATTTTTGTGCCTAAAAATCCCATCCCTATACATAATGGATTATGGCTTTTTTGCAAAGAAATTTAAATAAAAATTATTTTACTTTAATTTAAGCTAGGGTTCGAGCCCCGCCCCCGCCCCCGCCCCCGGGGGCGGGACAGGTTTTTTGGGCTCACCCCGCCCCGCCCCGTGACTCTGACCCCCGCAACCCCCGCCCCCGCCCCCGCCCCCGGGGGGGGACAGGTTTTTTGGGCTCACCCCGCCCCGCCCCCGTGACTCTGACCCCCGCAACCCCCGCCCCCGCGACCTTCACCCCCGCGGGGGCACGGGGGTGAAAATACACCCCTAAGAATGGCATATTCGTGGGAAATAAGGCAAAAAAATTAGACAATTTTGAATTTTTTTAACTATCCTGAGAAATTTTTATGAAATAAAATAAATTTTACTTGTTTTTTATTTTATTTGTGGATTGGTGGATAGTGCTTCAATACTAACAGTACTTTCGTCATGAGTTCGACTCCGGCTAACGTTTTCCTTTAATTTATTTTTTTTCTGATTAATACAGGGTTTCTTTATGTTCTTGTTTCTAAGAAATGTTCTGATTTGGGGGTAATGCCTTATTTTCATCTAAAAGAGGAAAATTTCTGAAAAATTTGGCTAAGTTCTAACAAAATTCATATAAATTCTTAAAATTTTCCCCGGTGGCGCCTATCGGCACCGCCGGCCCCCAAAATTCCTATATTTTTTCTTAAAAATTATCCCAAGCTCGCGAATTTTGCTCATTTTTTGTACAAAATTTGTTAACAAATTGCATTCAAATTTTCAAAAAATTTTCCCGGCGGCGCCTATCGGCACCGCCGGAACTCTCCCCTCGCACATTCATCAAGTTTTTTTTGAAAAATGTGCCGCAAAAAAAAAAAAATTAAAAAATCTGAGTTCCAATTTTGAGTAAATCACGATAATTTAATATAGTTAAAAAACGAAAATTTATCGAAAAAGTCTTAATTTTTTTGGTGAATATCTGTTAGAAATAAATTTAAAATTCGCCCTATCGGCACGCCCCCCCCCCAAAAAAACATTTTTTTTCTTAAAAAAAATTACCCAAAAATCCCTAAATTTTGGTTACTTTTTAGTCGAACTCTGTGCAATTTATGTCAAAAGAAATAGTATCGAGGCGATCAACAAATAAAGGAATGTGGAGCCAAAGAAATCATTCTTAAAAAATATTTTTTGTGAGATTTTTGGACCTAATTCAAAGCAAACCCCGCCCCCGTCCCCGCGGGGGCGAAATTTTCGTGCCCCGCCCCCGCCCCCGTGACTCTGACCCCCGCATCCCCGCCCCGTGAAAAGCCACCCCCGCCCCACGGGGCTCGAACCCTAATTTAAGCTATTATTATGAGCCACCCAATTTGGCAAATCGGTCTTTTTAAACGCATTAAAGAAGATTCAGTCGATTGCTTGGAGTGTAAGCAAAAAAACGTTATTAATTTTTCATCTTCATCATTTTTTGGTTTAAAAATATATTTGAATACTTTTTTATACTTTGAAAGACTTTTTTATTAATACAGAATTTTTTGAAATTTCCTAAAATCCGCAATCCTGCGCAGGATCCTGCAGATTTTAAATGCAGGATTTGCAGGATTGCAGGATTTGCAGGATTAATCCTGCCGGATCCTAAAAAAAAATACCTGACAAGAAATTTTAGGGGCTGGCGGGATGCATTAAAAGGGCGACTAAGATTTTTCGAATGGGTCAGACGGTAAAAAGAGATCGGAAATCAAATCTGTTAATGGTCAATAAATTTGACTATTTTTTGCTTTTCAAAAATGCTTTTTTTTCGGCGCCTATTTTTAAAAAAACTAGGAACAAAGGGGTCCGTCTATGCAGATAGGCGCCGTCTGAATTTTTTTTTTTGAAAATTTTATCAATTAATTAACTGATTTTGACCAAAAAATGACCAAACGTCACACCTTTTGACTCAATTCTACAGGATTAATGTCGATCCAGTGGTGTCGATAGGCGCCGCCGGGAAATTTTTTTGCAAATTCTAGGTGAAATTTGAGATGAAAATTGAATTTATTTTGATTGATTTTATTATAAATTTATTCAAAAATTTTGGCATTCTTATAAAATTTTCAAAGAATGTATGCGGATCCTGCCGGATCCCGCACAAAAATCAAATTTGCGGATCCTGTTGCAGGGATTGGAATTCAAAATTTTTTGCCGGACCGGATCCGGCCGGATTAATCCTGCAAATCCTGCAGGTAATACTGACTTTTACTGGTCCCATAAAAAAGAATAAAAAGGCTGTTTTTCTACGGTTCTTCTTTCCACCCGGGGTTATCGGGGCCGCTGATCACGAATATGACATCCATTTCGACCAATTCTAAACCCGGACCGAATTCGAACAGAAATCGAAAGTTCAAATTTTCGAAATTTGGATTTATGTTTCGAAAATGGTTTAAATGCACGGAAACAAACCGAAAGCCATCATTCCTGTAATAAAAAGTCATGTAAGCATTTTAAGACGAAAAATTCGTAATTCGTAAAAATGTCAAGTTTCGATTTTTTGTTCGAGTTCGGGTCAGAGTTTGGGAGTTGGTCGAAATAGATTACATATTCGTGATTAGCGACCCCGATAACTCCACAAAACATATTTTATGACTATAATTCTAAAAAATGAAAAAAATACTTGAAGAAAATCAAAGACTTGACAAAAAAATCAAAGATTAGATGATGTCATATGACAATTATGATATCATATTCGTGATCAGCGGCCTCGATAACCCTCGAATAGAACGAATAATCGTAAAAGGCCGTCTTTTTATTTCCTTTTTTTATGGGACCAGTAAAAGTCAGTATTACCAAATCCTGCAATCCTGCAAATCCTGCATTTTCCAAAAAATGCAGGATTGCGGACTGGGATCCTGCAAAATCCTGCGCAGGATCCGGTCCTGCTCCGGGCTCTACAAAGGACCACCTGCCACTCCTTAGAACTTTTCTTCATTTTCGACAACTTTCCATTAGACATGGAAGAAAGGGGACAAAAATAACGAAGAGGGGAGAAGGGAAACAGCAAAAGAGAATTAGCGTAATAAATATGGAGGGCTAACTAAACCCAAAATTCCGTCCGTACCGGAAGTATTCATATTTTGGGATTTTCTTTTTTTCGGGCCCGGCACACTTCCCAAATTTCTGTCGAATGTCTTTTTGAAAAAAAACAAAAAGTCAAGATTCTAATGAATTGATATGAAAATGTCCAAACATTAAAAATGTTGGTGATTTTTTAAAAGAAAAGCGAAATCGGGCAGTCAGAGATAAAGAGAAAGAAAAGGAGAAAAAGGGATGGAATCTCCTGACTTATCCGGGGGATTTTTAAAACGATCGAAACCTGACGAATATGGTACCAATCGATAGCTCTCGATGAGCTAAATCTAAAAATCAGAGGATTAAGTCGATCCGACAAGTATAAACCGGTTTTTGAACCGGTTCAAAACTCGAAAAATTGAGATTTTGCACTATAACTTTTTTTAAACGATCGAATCCTGACAAATTTGGTATCATTCGAAAGCTCTTAACGAGCTAAGTCTATAAATCAGGGAATGAAGTCGAACCGACGCATGTTATGGGTTTTCAAAATCGTTAACTATTTTTAAACCAGTAGTCAGAAAAATGGGAAAAGAACGTCAAATATAAATTTTGAATTTAGCTTATTGCGCTAAAAAACCGCCGCACACTCGACTACGGCGGCCAGTAGGTGGGGCGAGACTACGGGCTACGGAAGAAGTCCGCGCGTGATCCGCAGGCGGTTGACTGCGGGGGCCCTTCGGGCCCCTCAGTCAACCGCCTGTGGCGCTCGTCAGACTTTTTCCTCCGCCCTCCGTCTCGCCCCACTACTTGCTCCGTCTTCGCATGCTCCCTTTTGCGAAAAGTTGCTTCATTTTGTTTTCCATTTTCGTTGGTACTGAAATGTCCATTAAAAATAAATTAATTAATTAAAAATGTCCAATTTTCTTCACTTTTTGTGTTTTAAATCGGTTCAAAAACCGGTTTAAATTTGTTGGATCGACTTCATCCTCTGATTTTTAGACTTAGCTCATCAAGAGCTTTCGAATGGTACTAAATTTGTCAAGTTTTGATCGTTTTAAAAATCCCCCGGATAAGTCAGGAGTGCCAAGGGATGGAAAAAGATAATAAAATGAACAACAGAAAAATGTTGAAAAAATTGCACACAAAAAAGTGGACTTTGATGCTTTAATCTTCGCAAATTGCGCTTCGTTGTTTCAACTCTTCCAATAAGCCGGCAATACTTTTCAAAGCATTGGCCAAATGTTCCTTGATATTCTTTTTTTTCATCAAAGCCTTCTCTTTCAAATTTTCAATGGCTTCTTCCTTTTTCTTTTCCATTTTCTTTTTCTCCTTTTCCGTTTTCTTTTTTTCCTTTTCCTTTAATGCTTTCTGTTGTTCCATTTTCTTTATTTGTTCCTCGTGTTTTTTCTCGTTGGCTTCCTTTTTCTCCATTTCGTTTTTCCATTCTTTTTCCGGACCTTTAAGAAATGCGTTAAATCCTTCCGTAAATCCTCCTGTTTCCGTTAATTTCCGCAATTCTTCTACCGACACATTACCAAACATTGCGACTTTCTCAGCTGTTTTCTCGTAATATTTTGGCTTACATTTCCCGTCCAAATAGTCAACCACCCCTTTGGCAGTCATTCGTTCTTTCGGGTCCAAATTTAACATATTCTAAATGATTATTAATGTAAGAATGAAGCTGGCTGGACGTTAAAATACGGAAAGTGGGGGGTTTATAAGAAGACACATAAAAAGAAAGGGTGGGGTGCCTCGTGGTAGAGCTGCCCGATTGGCCGTGCGGCGCCGACATTTGCGGCGTTACATTTGCGGCGCGCAGTCAAAACGACATTTGCGGCGCCGACACTTGCGGCGCCCAGTAAAATGACATTTGCTGCGCAGAATTAATGACCCCGAACCAAAAAAGTTTTATTTTATTTTATGGATTTCCTCTGTTTAATAAAGAAATAGGCAAAATGTTAAGCCAGGGGTGGAAATCCAGTCATTTGGCAACTAGGCCATTGCGTTCTGAGGCAAATCCGCCTCGTATCAACCGCCGCTTTACTTGCTTTAAGGTCCAGCTAACTTCTTCCTTACAATATCCCGTCGCTGTCCAGCTTTAAAAATTTATAAATTCGAAAAATTGAAAAGATTTCTTAAAGCCCCCGCTGAAAAATATTTTTAAAAAGATTTCATTCAGTGGTTCGTTATTACTTTTGAAAAGAATTTCTTATGACCATAAAGGAAACAAAATAGTGTTTGAGATTTAATTTTTAAGCATTAATTTGGGGTGCCACAGTATATCGGCGCCGCAAATGTAACGGAGTAAGTGTCACATCACCGAGCTGCCCATAGAGATATATTTTTCGTTTTTATTGTATTTTTGTTAATATTGTAATTTGTGCAAAACGCCAAAATATGTAGGATCAAAATAGGTTTTTTAAATTTTTAGGTTTTTAGGTTCTAAACATAAAAACCTAGAAGATAGGTGCTAATAACTCGAAAAGTAGCTTAACAAACCACCAATTTCTCTAAGGTATGATGGATTGGTGCTTTTTCAAATTATTCCCCGCTTACCACCGCAAGAAACGCAATCTCTGGCAATTTATGCCATACGATGAGAATGTCCTCGATCACTACCCAATATCTTTTCCACCATTTTTCAGAGCCGGCATGAGCACTTTCTTCTGGCAGTTTTAATTTTAAAAGATGATTTGCTGCTGGCCTTTCCACATCCAAATTCAATTTGGTACTTCGAAACAATTCCCCAACAACAGTTCGGTGGCATGTCGAATAAAAGCCAACCATTTCTGAGAAAGCAATTTCAAAAATGGTAATTCCCGCTGACCAAATGTCCATTTTCGGGGTGACCTGATATTGGAATAATTCATTAATTGGTATAATTAAGCAAGTCAATTAAATCCATATGCATATTTTTACTGTATATGAACAACTTGAATTTAAAGTTGATTATGCATTTTTGGATTTTTATGCATAGTTCGCCATTTCCTGTGCATTTTGACATTTTTCGAGAATTCCTTAGTTAAATCCCACCCCCTCCCTAATTTCTGTCAAAGATAAAAAAATTAATTTTGTTTTAAAATAATTAACCTCATTATTATTATTTTTCAGTGATTATATATATATATATATATATGAAAATAAAATATGAATGGAAAAATTAAACGTTTTAATCAGTTAGCTCACCTCAACTTCGCCCTTTTCATCAGTGCCATTTGAAAGTTGCTGAAATGAAATTCAATAAATAAAAAACAATAACTTCTGACTTGAAGCAGCTCAGGCGCAGCAAAATCTGTTGAATATTCTATATCTTCTTCCTTAACTTTAACCATAAAATTTTTCTGATTTTTTTCCTTTTTTTGATTGTCAAATAAAACGAAACCTTAACATAAAGCAAATTTAATATTAATTTAATTTAGCTAAATTATTAAAGATAATATTTTTTAATTTATAAGAATTAAAATGTTCTAAAATAATTTTCATTAAAAATAATTTATTAATTTGAATAAAAATTAAATAATGTCTAATAATAAATATGTTATCTTAATTATCCTAATTAAACAATTTACCATCAGACACAAATAATTTGATCAGCATTTTTCCAAGACCATAATTTCTTCTTTTAAACACAAATAAATTATTTGGATTGAAATGCAAATGAATTCCAACTAAAAAAGCATTGATTTACCATTAATTTTACAATTTCTTAATGCTACTGTTTAGGAGTAGTAAGTGGCCCGGGACCGTCGCCAGCTGACACTAATTAGAAGTGACAGGTGGCGGGGGAAGGGGTGTCAATTAGTCACTGACCGGGGGTACTAATTGGTCAGCGGTCAAGAGGGCACTAATTGGTCAGCCGTAGGGTGTGGGGTGGGGTGTCAATTAATTAATTAATTGGGGACCCAAACCTATTGAACGGTTTCAAATTGTCTTGTACTTTTTTTTGACATAAAATTTGATTGATTTAAAAAGTGACAGCCGAGGGGGAGGGGAATTTTTGATGGATTTAAAAAGTGACAAGAGGGGAGGGGAATTTTGATTGTCAATGATAGATGAGGGAAATTCAAATTTCTGATGGGGGGGGATCGGAATTTTGATTGATCAACATATGACAGTTTTTGATATTATTAAATTATTCAAATGAAGTGAAATAATTTGTTTTGCACTCGGTCTTTATCAAACTTGTTATGAATGTGCAAATTTGCAATTTGTTGACGATTTCGCGCAATGTTTCGACCGAAATTAAATTGTTTGTCACTTATAAAATAGGTCAATTTGTGAATATTTAAGGTTTCCAAAATGGAATTCATTGTAATTGCTACATTTGTTCCATACTTTTCTTCCAAAAATTTTCCAACACTTTCCCTTGTTTACCCAAAATGGCACCACGTGATGACTCTATTAACAATAACAATAATGGTCAGCCGTCAATCCAATTTGATCAACAAGTTCGCCAGGACCCTGGTCTAAATGCTGTTTTTGACTTTGTTCGGGAACAGGGCGCGCGGGTAATTTGTCACAACAAATTAATTTTTCATTTTTTGATTAATTTTGTTTAGCATGGTATTTTCAACACGCCCGCC